>JASCZI010060736.1:20366-34071 GCA_036250425.1 Stylosanthes scabra | reverse complement strand
TATATATATATATATATATATATATATATATATATATATATATATATATATATATCATCCTTTTGTGCATTATTATGTGACACAATATGTATATATAATTAAACTTCATTGAAATTAAAGCTAATTAATTAATTAAGAAGAAGGCTCAGGTGGAGGTTTGGCCACAGCCGCCGGCGGCGTATCAAGCCTCAGTTGTTTAGGTTCATAAGTTGGATCTTTCTTGTGAATCGGATGTTCAAGGTGGTGGTGGGAACGGGGAACCGGTATCCGGCGGGGGATGGCGCATGCTAGGTACATAGCCAATTAAGTGGAGTAGTAGTAGTATAGTCATCCACAATTTTAGGAGTTTTTGCAGCATTTTATCGTATTTGGTGGAGGTTTCAGAGAAACCGCCGTAAAATTAATGATTTTAGTAGCGATTGATGTAGAAACCAACGCAAAACAGATAAATGACAGGAATATAGTGGCGGTTGAGATTGAAACCACCGCAAAATGTATTTTTGTTTATTTAACATTTAAACTTAGATTTTAGTTTAGTAAAAAGCTATAATAAAAAAAATTTAAATAATAAAATAATATTTCACATCACTCAAATCTAATAAATTAAAAGTAATAACTTCAATTTTTACAGATAATAAAATTTTTTTTCATAAATAATAGATAAAATATAAATCACAAATTAATAACTCATCTTAATAAATATATCAATAATTTAATTTAAATCATTCAAAATAATGCACAACTTACAAATTATACAAACTTTTATATATATATATATATAAAGAGTTTAATTTTGATGTACTGTTACACAGTCATTCAATCAGATTCATGCATTTATTTGACTTTAGAAGTAGTGGACTTGAAAATTAATTGCTCTTGATGAGGTGGTAACATCTGATTGAATGTATGTGTAAAACTCTTTTATACTGATGGTGCATAGAAATTAAATTCATATATAAATATAATTAGTAGCATTACATGTATTAAATATTGAGTTGGCTTGGTGGAGTGGAAGACATGCTGAAGGAGCTTAAATTACCCATTGGTCCCTAGTTCGAATATCTCCCGAAAAACTTTCAGAACTAATTACCAAAAGAAGGAGCTTCCTAGTGTAGTGCAACATCATTGTTAGTGCACCACGGAAGAACGCGGTTCACGAAGCTGAACCACTAATTTGTATCCGGTTTAATAAAAATCAGTTTGTTCTTAATTAGTGGCATTTAGCGGTAGTTGCGATTCTTGAACCGTCGCAAAAATACACCGCCACTGTATTTGTCTTTCGCGGCCGTTATTACGGCGGTTGTAAAAAATCTCCACAAAACCGTTTAGCAGCAACGCCGTTATAGGCGGCGGTTGAGTAAATGTTGCTAAACCATTTGGCGGCGACTAAAAAGCGTCGTGAAACAACAAAAAACGCCTCTAAGTCCCACCTTTCTTGTAGTGATGACTCTCTTTCAATAGATTTAGTCCATTGATCCAACTCATGAAGCACCATATTTTGTGTTGGAATGCTCAATTTCTCTAATAATGGATAAAATAATAAATGGTTATGTTATTTGTACACTAAAATTAATCATCGATTTATAATACATATTGAAATACAACATAAACACTAAAAATGAATTGAATTACACATATATTTATATTTTGATATGTATTATAAATTGTGGTTGATTTTAGTGACTAATTTTGATGTGCAAATAGAATAATCCAACAATAAATAACAAAATAAAAAATTTTATTAAGACCGTAGAATTATTTAATTTTTGTGTATATTTGAGCCATTAAAAAATTCATGTGTATAATTTGGGTCATTAAAAAAAATTCATCTGTATTTTTTGTCCACCGTAATAATTCATGTGTATAATCCATTCTTTCTTTAATTTTTTAAATATGAAGTTTAAAATAAAAAAGGATAAACAAAGTATAGTTTGGTCTAAATAAAAGAAAATATTTACCACACATATTAACAACGTAACATTATTAACCATATATAATGCTATACCTACACTTCTTTAACTAACCAAGTCACAATCAAGTCTTTTATTCCCACTCTCACCTAGCGCGTGCATGTATTCAACTCCCAAAATTTAAAAATACGCTATTTTCCTTCTCATTTTCTCTTTCCTTCCCATTTTCTCTGCAACCCCTCCTCATTTTATTCCTCCTTCTTTTTCCTGCTACTACGTTGCCACCGTCGTCATATCGTTGCCATCGCTATCGTTGTTGCCGCCATCATCGTCGTCATCTTCTTGTTCTTCCTCTTCTATTTTCTCTTCTTCCTCTTCCTCCTCCACTATTACGTTGTTGTCATTGTCGTCATTATTGTTGTTGCTGTTGTTGTCATCGTTAACAATCTTCATCTTTTTTTATACTTCACGAAACTGAACCGGATTTTCAAAAAAAATTGAAGCGGATTTTCATGAAAGACTGAACCAGATTTTCATAAAAAAATTAACAGGATTTTCAAGAAAAATAGAAGCGGATTTTCATGAAAGACTGAACCAGATTTTCATAAAAAACTTAACAGAATTTTAAAGAAAAATTGAAGCGGATTTTCATAAAAGACTGAACCAGATTATCATAAAAAACTTAACCGAATTTTAAAGAAAAATTGAAGCGGATTTTCATAAAAACTGAACCGGATTTTCATGAAAATTAGAAGCATGCCTAGGAATGTACTCAAATGTACTCCATCTTCTTCTTCTTGTTTTTTCCTTCCCCTCCTCCTCATCCTCTTCCTTCTTTTTCTCCTTCTTCTCATCCTCCTTCTTTTTCTTTGTTCCTACGTCGTTGATGTCGCCGCCGCCGTCACCGTTGCCGTCGTCGTCCGAAGATGTTGAGTTTGATGACAGGATGAAACACAACGAAAATTTAAAAAAGAAAGAAAGAAAAGAAAGCGTGTTTCACGGTGCACTTTTTGAGGTGAGAGAAAACTCTTGCTTTTTTAGATGAGAGAAAACTCTTTTTACAAAAAGTAACGCGTGTGTCAGAGGGATTTGGTTGAACTTAGTTGGGTAAATTACTTGGTTAGTTGTGTAACATTTTTGATATATATATATATATATGCTAAAGGAAAATTTAAATTTGATGATTTGGTTGAAGAAAGAGGTGAAAAACAAAAAACTCCCCTTCAGATAGTTCATCATGACTCAAGACAAGAAGAGAAGATGAGAGAAAGCAAAATAAACAACAGAAAGATGATGAGGCTTTGACTTAGTCATATATGCTCACTCATCATTCCATGCCAAATACACAAAATTAAACAATAATCAAAATGTAATATAAACTAATGCTTTTATATATATTGTTCAATCAAATATGTTTAATCAACCCTATCAACTTATATAATAATAATAATAATAATAATAATAATAATATAATGTTCACATTAATATATATTCATGTGAATATATCTTCTTAATTATATATCTCTCTATATATATATTCTCCCTTGACTACACGAAAAGCCAAGAGTTAACCGGACGGTAATTGACTAATGGTTTAAAAAAAATAGTTTAAATTATTATATGGATTCTCATTTATAGTATTCTTCTAATATATACTTAACTCTTGGCTTTTTATATTGTTCAAGGGAGCATGATATTTAATTTGCATTATTATGATCCCTTGTATGTGTACTAGCTAGTAGCTACCATTTCTATAATTTTATTTTATAGATATTCTCAAGCTATATATATAGGGTATTAGATCAAATGAAAATTTGTACTATTTTTTTTTCTTTTTTCATTGCACCCCTTAATTAGATTTTTTTTAAAAAAATTATTATTCTCTCTTTGTTTAGTTGCACCTGCTGATGAGTGGTCATATGATGAGTAATTCAAAACCCTATCTTTCTTTTGTTATTTTTGCTTCTCTCTTATATTTTCATCATGTCTTGACTAATGAATTACCCGAAGGTAAGTTTTCTCTTTGCTTCTTTAATTTGATTCTATATATCACCAAGGTATTGATATAATCATAAGAAAATTATTATACTTAAAAGTAATTTTAAAATAATGATAAAGGATTATATTATCAACACACCAAATGGATTATATTATCAAATTTGCTTTAAAACTGCTCAACAATATAATGGATACTTCCAACTATGAACTGGTTATATACCTATAAATAACTATTTCAATACACACTCGCTCGCTCTTTAATTTATTATATATATATATATAAAGATTTAATTAGTTAAGATAGATGGTAAATAGTATATAATTTAATTAAAAAGCATCGGACTCAAATTTGTTAGAAATAATAAAAAATTATATATAATAAAAAGTATTCTAAGGGAGAAAAAGTTGGACTAACTCTTTGTACGTATATGGTATATATTAGTGTTCAGGGAACCGGGTATATATTAGTGTTCAGGGAACCGGACTGAACCAGACCGATCGATTCAATTAAAAAAATAAAAAATCAATTTTTTGATTATTAATTTGGTTCATGTGAAAAATCAGTTGTAGGAAACCGGTACAAAATCGGTCAAATTGGTAATAAATTCGTAAATCGATCAAATTAGATTAGTTTTTTAACATAAAAATTGATTTTTAAATAATAACAATAATATTATATTTTAATATTGTATATTTTTAATTATTTTATTATATATTTAAATAAAACAATCTTATCATGGTTCGAATTCGATAGGACCTTTAAATCATTAAAACAGTCATTCTACCAGTTCAATAATCGGTGTGATTCTCACAACCTTAATATATATAAAGAAAATCAGTTAATTAGAGAAAATTTGCTCTAAGATTGCATATATAACATAATATTATTCTTTAACACACATCATAATTTTTAAATATTGCTACAATCTTAACTCTTATTATTAATTTTTTATAGTTTAATCCATTAGAGAAAATAATTCCAATAAATAATATTGCATTTTTTGAATTATTAAAATTCAACAGGTTGTTCAAGCAGTGATTACCATTCCAGCAATGGCTTACAATGGACTATTCCTTCATCAGAGCTACCTCAAGCCAAAACGGATCAATATACTTCTAAGTTATTTAGCTATTTTCCGAGTGGAAGGCCTCCTCGTAAGCGTCATTCTCCTCCTCATTCATCTTGTTCACGTCGTCGTCGTTCCTCTTCTCCTTCTCCTTCTCCTTCTGCTCCTCCAAAACTTAATAAAATGTATTTCGGTCGCCCAATTGAATCCCCGCCTTTTCCACCTTTGCCTACACTTCCGCCAATATCCTATCCTGACCATGGAATGCTTTCACATCTTTATTAATTATTATTGATTTTTTTATGTGTTTCATTTTTTACCCATGTTTATGATATTTTTTTATGTCTTAAGTGATCAACAAGTGTAATTTTGTGTCATGATATTTCAATCTAATTAACATTTCACAAAAGTATCTAAATTTGAGTTTTCTAACCATGATATGTAATAAGGGAGTTAAATATCAAATTGGCCCCTGAAATTTGGGACTACGATCAAATTGGTCCTCGAAATTTAAATGTTATCAAATTGGTCTCTCACTTTTATGATTGTGACTCATATTGGCCCTTTTAAGGTTATCCGTTAAAAAAACGCTGATGTAGCCGCTAATTGTTCATGTTGAACTCTAATAACACGATGTCGTGATCTGTTGGCACCATTATAGTGCCAAAATGACATCGTTTAAGGCCAAAGGAAGTTAAAATCTCTCTCACATAACGCAATGAATGATAAATTTTAACTTCTTTTACTCTCAAATGACGTCATTTTGGTACTTTGTTGACATGAACATATCACGATGTCATTTTATTAGAGTTTAGCGTGGACAATTAATTGCCAAACAGTGTTTTTCTTACGGATAATCTTGAAAGGGCCAATGTGAGTCATTTTCGTAAAAATGGAGACCAATTTGTTAACATTTAAATTTCGGGGGCCAATTTGATCGTAGCCCCAAATTTCAGGGGTCAATCTGATATTTAACTCTGTAACAAGGATATAAAATTTGGAAAAACATCAAAAGATTAAATATCAATTGATAATAAAAAACAACATCACTATTGGTTGAGTAGTTTTTGAATATTTTCACGTATATATTGTATTGTATTTTATGTTTTTATTATTATTCTGTTGCAATAAAATAAACGTGCTTGCTATTGTAGTAACTAATTAATGTGCATTGATACTTTAAAAAATATAAACCAATAAAAAACTGTCATATAGATTACATTTAGCTATAGAATAGTGTAAGGTAATCAATAGAATATCAGTCAATAATTTATTAATAAGAAATAAATATAGCATATAAAAACCACGTAAAAATTGATAATTTCAAGTAGTAAAATATTGATAATTCAAAATCTTAAAAAGTAGGTCATTTAAAATAACGGGAAACTATTATTCAAAATATTAGCGAATAGGTCATCAAAAATGATAGTATTAGTTCAATAATGATGCTTAATGAGATTGCATTGTTAGCTATTTTCTTAGGGATAACTACTCTTTTAATCACAAATGTTTGTGGTCAAAATCAATTTAGTCACAATTATTTTTTTATTGTCAAAATTGTCTTTAAAGTTTTAATTTTCTTTTAAAAAAAATTAAAATGACGGTTTTGCCCTAATTTTAATTTTACCTAATTCTAACTCTAAATCTCCAAATTAAAATACCCCAAACACTCAACGAACACAGATGGGGAAAGAAGAGAAGAGAGAGAGAGAAGGGCGCTAAAAATGGAGAGGCAGCAAGAAAACGATGCTTCTGTCGCGTCTCGTCGAGAGTGAAAGATAATCCTGAGACTATGTAAAATTTACTACCTTCAAGGTAGCAAATGCCGGTCTAAGGAGAAGGTCTTGAGGTCCTCAAGCTTCATAGGAAGAAGCCTATTAAGGAGAGAATTGCCTAATGGAGTGATGGCTATCTCTGCAACTTCAACCGCGAATAGCCTAATAGTAACCTGGCGATATGAGTTCCCATTTTGATGTACAAGTGGGTGTTGATTTTGATTCCAAATCGTTCATCGTCACACCGCGTTACTTCAAGTCCAAAAATGTTGATAGAGACTCTATTGGCAGGTTTGTTGGATTTTAGTCCAAAAGGTATTTTTTTTTCGAGTTTACAGAATCCGAAATATGTAAGGATCACATAAATTTATCATTTTCTAATATCATGCCCTATATTTTATATTTAATTTATTTATAAATAAAAAATCTCCTCTTGTGGTCCTTGTCATGATAAATTTCTTCGTATTAATTTTTCTATTTTTTTTTCTGTTTTTACTATCATCCTGGCTCCTAGTTTCAAATTTCAATATAAATTTTGCTTTCAACTGATGTTTGCATGCAAGAATGTGGGTCATTATACTGCCTAACCTCCCATATCTCCTTTTTTTGTCGATAGAATACACATATCATTCAACCACATCCTTGATCATGTTGAACGCATCTCGCAGTGTATTTCAATTGGTCACTATCTAATATTTTATAATTAACCGCTCGGTTGATACAGTATGTCTTAACTGCCATTAGAACAAATTCCTTATTATGAAATTCTTGACCGACTTCGAACTCAGATGTTGGATCATCGTCGGGTGCACGTTGGCTATGAGAAACCTGTTCATTAATTGCATCTAGATTCAACGAGGAGAAGTGAGTTGGACAGTCATACCTTTCAGAGATTGTTGGCTGGGTGATTGCAATTAATGAACCAGTGAAATAGTTCATCTCTGCTGCTTCTGCATCGGACATAACAACCGAATTGATCTCTTCATCAGAAAGAACATGATCCAAAAATAAGGCTTCAACAATTGGGTTCTCTATAGCAGTCGCTCTTTGGTGGCTTTCCATCTCATCCTCCATCGAACCTTCTAGACCCATGTTTTGAGCAGAGTTTGATGCATTCATACTCCTTTCGGGTGTAACGTTCAGATCAATCATCATACCCCTAATTAAACCTCTTGCTGGATCCGTTGATTGGGTATTAGTGGCGTTTCCAGACGAACTTCTTTTTACCACGTCAATTAGAATGACATAAAGCTCCAACAGATGACTATTTGGATGATGAATGTGCTAGTAAATCGCCAACTCAACCTCCTCATCAGTGTGTAGCGAGAACTTGATAAGTTTATCATCGATTAAAAAATATTCAAAAGTAAAATTAATACAATGCTAATATTGAAGGTATAGTACCTTTTATAAAAATATCCATTTTCGACAACCGCTGGGTATCTATAATATATTTTTTTCACACATTTGATGCCTTGTTGGCCAGTTACATCTAAAATCAAATTCTTTAAACTAAATAGACAACGAACTTCATTCGGAAAGAAAAACAAAAATAAGATTAGGAGAACTGAATATAACAGAATTATTTTTAGCTCTAATTATCTCACTATTGAAGTGGATAGACAACAAAGGAAATTGAGACATTTTTAGAACAATATGATAATTATAATAGTAAGAATTAAAATGACATGAGAGCAAGAAGAGTAAAAATGGATGGATGTATGTATAGGTTAAAGAATGGTTATATATATAGTGGGGTGATAAGAAGTTATTTCTAAAATGAGGACTTCGGAAACATTGAAATTCAATTTAAAATCAATGTGAGCTATGTCGATGCTTTCTAATTTCATCCTTTGGAAGAGCAAATTGGTGTAGGCTACACTGATACTCTTAATTCTTTTTCCTCGAAATTCAAAAATCGATGTAAGCCACACTAATTTTTTTTAATCCGAAAAAAATGAGTTTCAATAAATAATGTTTATTTAATTTTTATTAGATATAATGATTTATTTTATTTTATTAAAAAAAAACCATACATTTTACTTTTTCCTCTGAAATAATGATACTAACTATGTACCAAATATTATAGTCACCAATCAATCATTACTTATAATAATTTTTTTATTATACTACTATAAATAATTAATATGTCTGATTTTATATTTTGGTTACTAATTATTTAGTTAAAAAATATATAAATTAATATGTATAAAATATGCACAAATATATCCGTAGCAAATTTGATGGATATGTACATACAACATTTTTTGTATTTCAAAACTCTTTTTCTTTTTGTTTCTTATTTTTTTTGAAAGTACAATTATTAAAAACATACAATCAAGAATAATTTTAAGAGAATTTATTGAGTCCCTAATTTATCAACAGATACAATAATATCATAACTTCCTATACTTCCATTGATAGATATGGGGTTAAAAAGATGAAAGTGAAATCTTAACAAAAAAATTATGAAATAAATAAATAGTTTAATTTTAATATACTAATAGTTTAATTTATACAGTTATGTAATTATATTTATTTTTTGATGATCATATATATGATCAATGTTGAAAAAATTATTTTTTATAATATATCGTTACGTAATTAAATACACATATAAAATATATTTAGGATGCATTTGGTTTGCGTTTTTATTTTCTATTTTTATTTTGAATGTTTTCTATTTTTTTGATTTTGTGAAGAAAAATGTGAAAACAATAAAAAATAGAATTTTATTGTTTTTAATGTTTTCATTTTTTCGTTCACAAAATTTAAAAAATAAAAAACAGAACGCAAACCAAAGGCACGCATAATTATTTACCGTGCATCAAAATTTAGTTCATAAATAAAAATGAAAATTGTTATGTGAAACTGAAAATTGTTGGGCCATAGAGCCCATTTTCAAGGCCCAAATCCAAGCTTTGTGCCCCGTGAGTAAGTTGTTTGTAAAACCCTAACTTCGTCTTCTCTTGGTGCGCACGTTCCAAGTTTTTGAAGCTCTTCGAAAGTTCATCTTCCGCAGCGATAGCAGCAAGACGAGCTTCCCAATATGAAGGTTTATTCCCGTAACCCTAATTACTCTTCATGCTTCGATTTATATATGTTATTATTCCGTTTCCTCATCATTGTTTGCTCCTTTTTTTTTTTAGTTCAATATTGCGAATCCCACAACTGGATGCCAGAAGAAGCTCGAGATCGATGATGATCAGAAACTGTAATAATTCCTTCGATTTTTTATTTATTTATTTTTTATTTTAAGTTTTCTTTTGAACTCTGTTTTGGTTATCACTTCAGTTACGGAGTTGTTAAGTTCAGTTAGACGCTTGTTAGAAGTAGATTTTAGTTTTTGGTATCTGAAAGATTTGATGAGTTATGACTTATTATCTGAAAGAGAAAGTTTAGGGAACCCATAATTTGTTAGCCAATAGGCTTTTTTCTCCTTTTCTCTCTCCTCTTTTACCACCTATTATTTCCTTAATTTCCCTATTAGTCCCCTAATATTGGTTTCGTAACATTACTCTATCTGAAAATGAGTGATCTTTCTATACTCTACCAATTTGTGAATTATAGTAACCATATTTCACGAATTTGTCTGAAAGAATGTTTGTTAAGAAGGAATTGTGTTGCAACCTTCTGGTCTTCATTTGTCTGATAATATTTTGTTTATTTTATAACACTATTTTCCAAGTGAAAAATTAGCCGTCTCATCCCTAACATAACTAAGATAAGTGTTTACTGTGAGTTCTTCCTTTTACCTGGTGATCTTTTTAGGCTTCTACTAGGGAATTCATTAGCTAAATGAGACCATAGCTCTTTCCAATTTTATGCACTTAAATGATCCTAGTTTTACAGTTGCAAGATTTTGCATAGTTGCATTCTTTATCTCTTCATGCATGTAATAACCTATTAGGCTTTCTGAGGTTATTTTCACGTTGATATTCCACAAGGTAAAATTTTGTATTCTGTCTCCACTACACCAATTGTTGCCAAAACTGTTTAACCATATGAATTACTATTATCAGCACTACCGTCATTGGTGCTTTGTCCCCATCCATTATGTCCATGCTTTTGTACTTAAATGTGATCAGTGGAAACCCCTGATTGCTTTTGGAATCTTGCATCACAAACTATTGTCTGAATTAGCTCCTCAAACAGTAGAGTGAGAATTAACCTGCCGCCATTTTGACAGTTAGTTTTAATTAATCTCCTTTTGACCAATACCAACCTAGCTGCTTCTGTTCTAGATGTTAATTATTGAGCTACGTGGCTTGTTTAAAATATTGTAATGTTCCACTGGAAATTGCAGACGAGCATTTTGGGACAAGAGGATCTCACAGGAGGTCAGTGGAGATGCTCTTGGAGAGGTATGCCCTGTAGCTGGAAACCTTCAAACCTAGAAATTTCTGGCCTAATATCTTTTGTAGAAAAAATATTGATTTGAACTTTTTGTTTATGCTACCATTAGGAGTTCAAAGGATATGTCTTCAAAATTACCGGTGGCTGCGACAAACAAGGTTTCCCAATGAAGCAGGGAGTGCTTACCCCTGGCCGTGTCCGTCTTCTGCTCCACAGAGGTAGGATTTGGCATACAGCTTAATCTTTACTTTTGGTTCTCCCTCTAGTAATGAAATTAGGAAATAAAACATGCTCTTATGGTGGAGATACAGAAAATACAGGCCATACTAAATCTTGAAATAAGCAGCAAAATGTTCTGATGAAAGCAAGTTTGCTCCCATAAACTAGTTCGAATCTTATGCCACTCCCAGAATCTCCTTAATTAATGTTGCTTGCAAGTCACTATGACCCATCTACACTAATCTTTCTGGTATAAAGTATCAACTGACATGTTCTCTGTTTTGTGTAATCTTGATTGTGTGAACAGGAACTCCTTGCTTCCGTGGGTATGGAAGGCGTAATGGAGAGCGCCGGAGGAAGTCTGTTCGTGGTTGCATTGTCAGCCCAGACCTCTCTGTTTTGAACTTGGTGATTGTGAAGAAGGGTGACAGTGATTTACCTGGATTGACTGATACTGAAAAGCCGAGAATGAGAGGCCCAAAGAGAGCATCCAAGATCCGGAAGCTGTTCAACCTTTCCAAGGAAGATGATGTGAGGAAATATGTCAACACATATCGCCGTACTTTCACTACAAAAACAGGTACCATAACATGCATGTTTGAAATGGAACCCATTTGTTTTGAAGAGCTCTCTTGAATTATAATCATGATCTGATGGATGTTTTTGTTTCAGGTAAAAAGGTGAGCAAAGCTCCAAAGATCCAACGCTTGGTCACTCCTTTGACATTGCAAAGGAAGCGTGCAAGGATTGCCGACAAGAAGAAGAGAATCGCGAAGGCGAAATCAGAGGCAGCTGAGTACCAGAAGCTTCTCACCTCCAGGTTGAAGGAGCAGAGGGAACGTCGGAGTGAGAGTTTGGCGAAGAGGAGGTCCAAGCTTTCTAGTGCTGCTGCTAAAGCTACCTCTCCATAAGCTACTTAAGAGAGAGATATGAAGCATGATCTTCATCCTAGTTTTGGTAGTGTCATTCCATGATGGTTGCTTTATGCTAAACACTTGCGTATTTGCTATTTGAATACATTGAGTATGTGATTTATTAATATTGTATGTGACACTAGAATGGATTGGAAGTATCTTACCTGCTTGAATTTTATACCAATTTTATACATTTCTATGCTCTAGCATGTGGTCGATGGATAAATTAGTTTAGAAAAATACAAATCAACACTACAAGACATTACTAATACAAAAACCTCATTTACACACATGGCTAGAATTTCCCTTCATCAAACTCTAAAGTGTCTTGGTAAAAAAAAAAGGGATAAATGCTAGTTATACTTGCGCTATGGAGCTTATTGATTCACACTTTTATTTATTAAATATGAAAAAAAAAAAGCAAATTGGATTAGTTGAGATGATAGGTAATTTTTATTTTAATTAAAAGGTTTTGATTTCAAATCCCATAAATAGCAAATCTTTTAATGAATTATATATAACCAATGATATTTTAGAAAAAAAACTGGACATTAATCCCTTCGATACTTCTAATTTATATATACTTACTACGTGCCTATTAATCCACATTTAAATAAATTAAGTAGAAAAAATAAAAATATATGGAAAATTAGTTCAAATGGTAAATATATTATAATTACATTACAATTACAATTAAACTAAAAGGTGATTAGTTCGATTGTTGGTTCTAACAAAATAATAATTTTTTCTAGATTATATAGTAAATGGTATTTTGGGAAAAGAAATTTATACACCAATTTTCTCCTATATCCTAGTTTATATTGAGGAAGAATAAGTGTTTGTTTGGACGAATTTTTCTTTTCGAACTATTTTTTAAAATTTTTTTTCGTAAAAGTAAAAATAATTTTATGTTTAAAATTTAAATATCCCATATAATAATATTTTTTATTAAAATTTTTTTTTATTTATTATGTTAAAAAAATTGAAAAAAAGACCTTTTAAGAAAACATCAGAAATTATCCAAACATCCCAAAAAACATAAAAAACTTCTTTTTTTTTCAGAATTTTTTAGCAAATAAAGAAGCTGAAAGGAATCAAGAAACAATTAAGAAGCAAGATGATGAACGAAAGATGGGATTATCAATTATGGGACAAGTCTTGAGCCGAGGATGAAGAATAGAAAGAAGAAGAAGAAGATGGAGGAGGATGAAGGTTGGAGGTGGTTGAAAGAGTACCCTTGTTCATCCTCAACTTCCTCCACAATACTTGTTTACTGTTACGACTTACGACCGCGTCAACTCCATTTTCAATTTCAAAACTCGCTAATGGATCCTCGTCGATTTCTTGGCCGCGCTTTTCGGATCGCAACCTCCACTTTTCCCTTTGTACCTCTGGGTAATGGTTAAGGGCTGCTTGCCTTCTTCACCCTTTTTCGAAAATATTACAACTTTGATGCTACGCTCCAC
>JASCZI010060736.1:0-12682 GCA_036250425.1 Stylosanthes scabra | reverse complement strand
TTGGTTTTGACCGTGCCACGCTCCTCAGTGTCTTCTCTTCCTTGAATGAGTGTTGTACTTTTGGTGATATCAAAATACATCTAAGAAGCTGTTTTCAGTTGCACTGTCTTGCTATTAAAAGTGGTCTTTGTTCAGAAGTTGAAGTGATAACTGCATTGTTAAAATCCTATGCAAACGTTGGAGGAGATATTGCCGACTGCTACAGGCTCTTCCTTGAAACAAGTCAACAGGATATTGTATCATGGACTGCCATAATGACAGTGTTTGCAGAACGAGATCCTGAGCAAACATTCCTCCTTTTCTGTCAACTTCATCATGAAAGTTTTCTCCCAGACTGGCATACATTCTCAATTTCCCTAAAAGCTTGTGCATACTTTGTGACAGAGCAACATGCCCTAGCCGTTCACTCTCAAGTAATTAAAAGAGGGTTTCATGAAGATACAGTTCTTTGCAATGCCTTGTTACATGCTTATGCAAGGTGTGGCTCCTTATCTTTGTCTGAACAAATATTTAAGGAAATGAATTTTTGTGATTTGGTTACATGGAATTCAATGATTAAGGCGTATGCCTTACACGGGCAAGCTAAAGACGCACTGGAACTATTCCAGCAAATGAATATGCATCCAGATGCTACAACGTTTGTTGCGCTTCTCTCAGCTTGCAGTCATGTTGGACTTGTTGACCAAGGAGTGAAAATTTTTAATTCTATGTCTGATGATCATGGTATTGTTCCTCAACTAGATCACTATGCTTGCATGGTTGACCTCTATGGACGGGCTGGGCAGTTATCTGAAGCTGAGGACTTGATACGCAAGATGCCAATGAAACCCGATTCTGTGATTTGGAGTTCATTACTTGGATCTTGCCGGAAGTATGGTGAGACTCACTTGGCAAAATTAGCGGCTGATAAATTTACAGAATTGGCACCCAATAGTTCATTGGGATATGTACAAATGTCAAACATATATTCCTCTGGCGGTAGTTTCGCTGAAGCTAGCCTAGTTAGGAAGGAAATGAGAGACTCTAAGGTGAGAAAAGAACCTGGATTAAGCTGGGTTCAGGTTGGTATGCGGGTTCACGAGTTTGCCTCTGGTGGTCAACATCATCTAGAGAGGCTTGCCATATTAAGCCGGCTTGAGATATTGGTTGGAGAATTGAAAGAGATAGGTTATGCACCAGAGATCAACCTAGCCTTATATGACACTGAAATGGAGCACAAAGAAGACCAATTGTTTCATCACAGCGAGAAAATGGCCTTGGTATTTGCCATAATGAATGAAGAAAAGTTTCCACTTGGTGGGAATGTTGTTAAAATAATGAAGAATATCCGCATTTGTGTGGATTGCCACAATTTCATGAAGTTAGCATCATATCATCTTCAGAAGGAAATTACTGTGAGAGATTCAAATCGCTTTCACCACTTCAAATACGGAGCATGCTCATGTAATGATTATTGGTAACATTATAGCTGCGTTTCCCCGATTATGGTTTTGCATCATGGTGGAACTGCTGGTTTAGAAATACCATATACTTCATAGTTATTGGAGAAAGACCGATAAAAAGAGGTGATGTTTAGATAAGTTGCAAGGAAATATTGTAATTTTTAAGTAGTAACATTCATCTCATTGGAAAGTACCATTGGTTTATACTTTTGGTGGACCTTTTGGGTTGTGAGCTTATTTAGCCAATGAAACAGTTGCTCAATTGCTTGCATAAAGAGCAGTGCAGTGCAGATTGCAATTCTATGGAGTACACTGCTGGTTGCATGTGGAGTTCTTGGATATGTTGAAATTGGAGAAGGTAAGAAATATTCGACAATATTTCTTTTCCATTAAAAAAAATGTTAAGATATTAGGTCAATGATTACATGTGTAATTCTTCAATACGAACTTTGAATGATTAATTGCATAAATATATCTTTAATTGATTGTGTGAACAGGAACTCCTTGCTTCCATGGACATGGAAGAAGTAACAGGGAGCGCAGACCTCCCTGTTTAGAACTAGGTAATTGTGAAGAAGGGTGAAAATGATTTTCTATCATTGATTGATATTCTTGCTGAGAAGCCAAGATAGCATCCAAAATTCTTAAGCTTTTGAACCTGTCCAAGGAAGATGATTTAAGGAAATATATCAACACCTATAAGCACAGGCACAGTGAAGTGCAACAAAACCATGTCACTCTTTACAACAGTTTCCTCTCTTCTTCAATGAAGTGCAATGAAACCATGTTGTTTCCTCTCTTCTTCAATGAAGTGCAATGAAACCATGTTGTTTCCTCTCTTCTCAAATCTGATTCCAAGGACAGCCTAGTTCGAACTTCTGCAATTTGGATAACAAGGAAGACACTTACTCAGTTGCTAGTCAAAGCACCGCAGTTTCTTCCGCAGAGTTCCGAGTTCTGTGCGGATCTTTCTTTCTGGAACGACCGCAATGTGCAGGTACAGTGCCTAATATGAAGATCTATAATGTTACTTATGGTAAATTGTGCTTAATGAACACTGATCACTAGGTAATTGTGATTAATGTATTGAGTTTTATGCAAGAAACTCTTTACTATACATAAATCATAGAGCTCTAAATAAGTTTGGTTTTGGTTTAATTCTCTGATACTGGTTAGAGTTAGAATCTTATGAAGAAGGACCACTTAGTCCAAGAATTCTTAATGTGGTTTTTGTATGGTCATGCATCAACAATTTACAAAAAATAAAATAAAATAAAATGTTATTGCATTTTAAAATCAGTAAATTTCATTCTTTCTTTGTCTATCAATCGTGGTTCACCGTTAGACTATCTCGCTATTATGAAGTTGCTGTGCTCTTAAGTTTGTTGACACTGCCATTAGATTTATTATTAGCATTTTACACGGCAAGATAACTCTTGAGTTGCAATTACGTTTTTTTAAGACTAAACGTAAGCGTTTCTATTGTTTTATTACATTGTCATTTTGAGCAAATATATATATGAATTAATCTACGTGTATTACTGTACACATCCGTATATACCATTTTTAGCACGGAAAAATATAAATATTAGCACAGAAAAATAAAATTTCTGCACTGATATTTATATTTTTCGTGCTAAAAATGATGTGTAGAGAGGTATATAAAAGTACATGTAGGCATGTAGCATTACCGACTATGTATATATAATTCCAAATTTTGTAGTAATCCAATGCGTAGATTATGTGACCATTGAAAAAAAAAAAAGTCGGATTTGGTTTATTTTGAATTAATTCGGATTCTATTCTATTTATTTATATAATAAATTTAGATGACTAAGTCTTTTTAACAATTAAACTTAACCAAGTTGTTTTGCTTCGTGTGCTCCTTCTTCCATGTTATGTTGTTGTTCTTCTTCATTCTTCTCCTTCTATGATTGCGTCTTCTTATGCGTTATCGTCTCATTATTATTGTCAACATTTTCTTCTTCTTGTTGGCGTCGTCGTCAGTGTCTTCATCATCTTCTGATGAAGAAATTGAAAAATGTAGTGTGTCAATTCAATTTGTTGATTGAGTGTTTGACTGTTTATTCTGGTAATGGATTTTGGGACTAATTACATAAAAATGTGACAAGAATTAATTTAACAATGTATACCTTTTATAATAAACAGGTTCTCTTTGTTTTGTTAATTAATAAACAATTTAAATATGTAATTAATTAGTAACAATCATATTTTTGTTAAAATTGTTTGGCCCACGAATAATATTTTTCTTAATTCAACTAATATAAGAAATTGGAGTTATTTCTTTTTTGTATAAATATTTTTCCTTCTAAAAGATTCCAACTTGTAGTACAATTGTTGTAGGTGTCTATCAATTGTTGTGTGGTGTAGTATGGGTGTTGTTTCTGTTTACAACTATATGTGTTGTATTCTAATCTCTCCTTTTAGGTTGAGAGTTTGAACAAACAATCGAAAAAAAAAAAAATCAGGAATCATATGACTTAAGGGGAGCGACAGTTGCCCCAAAAATTTATAATTTCTCTTAAAATAATAAGAATTTTACGGTTATATTAATTACATCATTCTTAAACTATAAGAAATATATCAAGTATTATATGATATCAGATATTTTAATATTTTTACTCGTTGATTTTAACACCGAAATACTTGATATTATAGAACAGTTTCGTAAATGATATTATTTGGTACAAACTACAAAGGAATAGCATGTAGCAAGTGCAAGTGGAGGTTATCTTCCCAATAAAATCATTGCTCCATACCTGAAATGAACACGGATAGAACCTTCATTGTCTCATTGAGTAGTAGCATTTTTTTGGATTTGGATGGCTCCTCAGCTCCAAGTAGTTTTTTGATATTGGTTAGGCGTATTAAAATAGTTTTTAAGGTCTTAATTATATCAAATACGTTTTTGAGATTACTAAGGTTGCGTTTGTTTTCAAGTACTGAGATTGAGATTGGGAGACTGAGACTAAGTATTGTGTTTATTGAATAGAGACTGGAACTAAAATTTCAGTTCCCAAGAGACTCAGTATTGTGTTTATTGAACAGAGACTGAAACTAAAATTTCAGTTCCCAAAATTCCAGTATTTTCAGTACCAATTTGGAGGGACTGGGAGACTGAGGACTAGGACTGAAACTTTAATAATATTTTTTTACTCAAATACTTTCAATCAACATTATAGTTTCCAATATTAACCTTTATTTCTGCTCCATCAACTTAGTTTAATCTCTATCTCTGAGTCTCTAATTAATTTTAAACCAAACACAATACACAAACATATTTCAGTTTCAGTCCCCCAATCTTAGCCTCTCAGTCTCAGTTTCTCTCCCAAACGCACCCTAAAAATGTACTATGTTAGTAGTTTCTAAGTGCATTAAAGAGTTACTTCACCAAAATATTTTTTTGAAAGATTAATATAATGTATTTTTCCTAATTAAAATAAGTAATTGGTGTAATTAAAATTTCCGAGTCTAAAAATCAGTTTGGAGTTTAACTCTAACTGATGAATGAAAAACGCTTTATTAGATATTTAAGACTCTCCCACTCCCAAATTAAAACGTTTCTTTTCTTCGAAGCATTCAGATCCATTGGCTAATCTCTCTTACACATTCTCCTTTTTCTTATTCAACACTACTACTTAGATTTACTTATTATTCTAGAAAAAATACCAAAATTCTCAAAAAAAAAAAATTAGACATCGACGAAACTTCCCATGAAAAAAGAAATTAATTTTCTACCCTGAAAAATGGGTTCCATTTAATAAAACTATAAAAAATGTCATCTAAAACTATCCAAACGACAATAAATTCTCAATGACATTTGGATAGTTTTGACAGATAAGGCACATTTTTCATGAATAGAAAACTCGTTTTTTTTATGGGTAGTTTTATTAGTGTCCGTCTGAATATTTTATGGATAGTTTTGTTATTTTTTCCATTACTCTACTGT
This sequence comes from Stylosanthes scabra, assembly GCA_036250425.1. Taxonomy (NCBI): domain Eukaryota; kingdom Viridiplantae; phylum Streptophyta; class Magnoliopsida; order Fabales; family Fabaceae; genus Stylosanthes; species Stylosanthes scabra. The sequence continues at coordinate 7,270 of JASCZI010060736.1, read as the reverse complement.
AATAAATTTAATTGCTAATTTTTTAAGTACATATAATATTTTTGAAAAAATATATCCATCCTTTTTTTTTTTGCCCTCTAAACCAGAACTGAAACGCAATCTATACCTTTAACCAATCTCAAATTTATTTGTTTGTGTATTGTGTGAAACAAAACAAACCTTGCTTTTAAGTTAACCAACCAACTTTGCTACTTGCAAAAAAACGTGGGTCCCGGGACCCTCCCCAATGCTTCCATCATCACTCTTTTCAGATATTCTTAACAACGTTTTCTGTGCACTATAAATACGTCCTCCAAAAATGTGGCTCTGGCTCCTCTAAAATCTAAATCCAGATTATTCTTCTTCTTATTTTTTTTTTTTTATCTTTTTATATTTTTGTTATCTGCTCCATCCAATAGGATGGCTAACAAATGTTGTAGCATTTTCTGTTTGGTCTCACTTCACATTTTTCTTAGCCTTGTGTTGATTCAATCAGCTCCTGAAACTGCCTTAATAACTCAAATTCCAGGTTTTAATGGCACTTTCCCTTCAAAGCATTATGCAGGGTACATGATTATTATAACTCTGCTAGCTCTTTTTCAATTTTTTTTTTCTAAAAGCTTTTTTCTTTAATAATTAATTAATTGTAAATTTTGAGTTCAACTGTTCCACTGAGACTTAATTTCACACTGTCAGCTAATGAATTTGCGTGAAAGTGTCAAATCATACTGCGGATTATCACACATAGCAGTATCTACTAGAATTTTTAATTTTTTTTTTTGGTAATTTTATTGGTAGATAGTGTATACAGTTTTGTGTATTGTAAAAAAAAAACTGAAGTTTTAGACTCGGATAAACTCAGTCAAATTCTCGAGTTAGTGAATTTATTTCTTCCTATTTCAAGCTAAATTAGTTTATTTTTCATCTTTAAAAAATGGATTTTGTGTTCTCGAGTTAGTGAATTTATTTTTCTCCCTATTTCAAGCCAAATTAGTTTATTTTTACGTTTAAAAAACGGACTTTGTGTTATGATTTCCAAGACCCAAAGGATAACATTCTCAATTTCATATGTGCATTTTCACACTCTCTTGCCTATGCCCTTTACTATGTTACCCATTGTCATTAGCCTACTATTAACGTTTAAGAATGTGGTTCAAGGATAGGATCCAAAACAACTAGTGTTTTTATTATGTTAGTTTATTGTGTGTTTTATGGTGAAATTTTTAAATTTTTTTTACTTAGAATTGAATAAAATTTCTATATAATATTTATTTTACCTATGATGATACTACCTTTTTAAGAGAATTGTATAATAGGTAAATTCATACAAGATTTTACTTAAACTCGTGAGTCTGATAAGTTATTAAGGGTCATTGGCCATTGACTGATTGAGGAACTGAATTTGTGGCTGATTTTTACTTTTTATGAAGGTATGTGACTGTGGATGAAAACCATGGGAGGAGCTTGTATTACTATTTTGTTACGTCGGAAGGTAAACCGTCGGAGGACCCGGTGGTTCTGTGGCTGAACGGCGGGCCAGGATGCTCTAGCTTTGATGGCTTCATATATGAGCATGGTATGTAAATCAAGACACATACTCTATAATTCCCTGTTTCATTTTGATACTCTTTTTGTTTGTGTCCAATATTTTCTATTTTTTCGCTTTTATTTCGGATTTAATCTTGATACACTTTTAGTATTACATTTTTTTTTTTGTGACTGCTTTCAGTATTATATTAGTTATAGAGCTTAACTGTTTTAATATTACTTGAAAGCTAAATATAAAATATAAGATTTGATTGATTAACACCGGCAGTGAATTAAAATTAATCTCGTGTTAGTGTTCCATTGTACAAATACATTTCCTTTGGTCATTAATCTTGCTTTCCTATTTGTTTCACTCTTCTAATATGCATATGATTTTGATGCCTTCAAACTATATTTTTGTTGAACTTGAACACACATGAATGTATGTTTTGTTCATTCTACATGATCCTTCGATTCTGAAAATGACTGAATAATCATCTCATTGTCTTATTGCTAGGTAGATTTGATTGGACATAATGGATAAAATGATTTAATTAACAGCCTCTGGTTTTGAAATCTTGATGGTTATCCATAAATTGGATCATTTTTACACAACCATAGTCTAAAAATCCTTTGTTGGTGACTAACTCTGCTCAATTATGGAATGATTGGTTGTCTTTCAGGTCCTTTTAATTTCGAACCTGCGAAGAGCGCCGGAGGTCTTCCCACGCTGCACCTCAATCCTTTCAGCTGGTCAAAGGTCTGAAACTTTTCAACGTGATATTTTTGTGCATTATTTGTGTAATTGATCAGATGGAAAAAGACTGAATATTTAGCAGTGCAAAGTCAACAAGAACTTAAGTTTAGCATTGCAGAGAGGAGGGTTCTGTAATGGACGTATAGACACTAAAGAAGATAGTATCACGATGATAGAATTTTGTCTCAGATAGTTTAGATATGTGGATCTAGGGAGAGTGGATCAGATGGAGGGTAGTTGTAGTCCAATAGTAGCATTTAGATGTTAATTCTTTGAATGTAAATATAATTTATGCTAATATAGATGGATGGTTAAATACCCTTTGGAACGATGTTAATTCTTTGATAGGGTGCCATCCATCTATATCCATTAATTCTTTGAAATGATGTAATTTCAGGGGATATTAGTAAGTAATTTTTGCCTTAAATATCCCTTGGAATGATGTCATTTCAATCCAATTATAGCACTCAGTCGTCTATATCAACATGATATTAATGTATGAGTGATAAAAGTTGTCTTAGGGACTAAAGTGAAATACATCTCTAAACTTGGGGACTAAACATAATTAAAATAAACTTTATTTAGGGACATTTTAGAAAAAAGTGAAATTTCAGGTACCAAATCGAGAATTAGTTCATTGTTTGTTTGATCTATGTAACCGACCCATTTTTGTAGTTTGTTGTTCATCAATTATTTACTGTCTTACTGTTCTGTATTATATATATAGGTTTCCAATATTCTATATTTGGATTCTCCTGCTGGTGTGGGATTCTCATACTCCAAGAACCAAACTGATTACATCACTGGAGACAAAAAGACTGCCATTGATTCACATGCCTTTCTCCTTAAGGTACATAACAAACAACTCGCTAATTTTCACATATAATATCTGACTTACTATCAATATTTTCTAACTTATCTACCCTTTTATTGATCAAACTAGTGGTTTCAACTATATCCTGAGTTCCTTTCCAACCCTTTCTTCATTTCTGGAGAGTCATATGCTGGTGTTTATGTTCCTACACTTGCCTATGAAGTAGCAAAAGGTATAATAATAAGTTATGTCCTCAAAGTGTTGAATTAATGCATTATTGATCACAATTAATCTGCATTTTCTTGATCCACAGGAATTGATGCTGGTGTGAAGCCTAAGCTAAATTTCAAGGTCTTTTAAACTATAAGTGATCAATTTGTCTTTTTGAACCTGTGGTTGTTAGCTGAAGTAGGTGCATGCAGGGCTACATGGTTGGAAATGGTGTTTGTGATGAAGAATTTGATGGCAATGCTCTTGTACCATTTGTGCATGGGATGGGACTTATCTCTGAAGATCTCTATCAGGTGAAAATAAACTTTGATCAAGTTAATCCAAGGGAATCATCATCATTTTATCATCTTAATAGACCATGAAATTTGTAATTTTTTTAAAACCACTTTTTATGCATTTTCAGAAAAAATTTCGATTTTCTCTTACCAGTAGGGGTGGCAATAGCAACTCTATCCGCGGGTACCTAATCCACCTTCAACCATTGAGTCAAGATATTCAATTGAATATTTAACTATTTTATTTATACAAAAATCAGTTTTGTTTAGTAATTTATAAATATTGTATTTGTACCCATAAGTAGGGTTGGATACTCACGAGTTGAGGGCAGATAGGGTTTGGGTTGACATATTTTAAATCCGCGGGTAGGGCTAGGGTTGATTCTAAACCCTATCCTACCAACCTTAACCCTACCCTACCCATTGCCACCCCTAATCACTCACTTATTGATATGGATTGAATTTTTAGTACTAAATTTGAAGTAATTTATTTCTTTTCATACTCAATCTTAGAATGAGGTGACCTTTCCAAGTATGAAATTTCCTTGTAAAGTATGCATTCCTTGTTGATATGGATCTGTTGTCTTTTAAATGGTTCTTGCTGCAGGAGGTTAATGTTGATTGCAATGGAAATTTCTATAATCCACTGAATGACAATTGCACAAGCAAGCTTGGCAAAGTTGATGAGGTGATTTAAACATATCACACTACTCGCAGTAAATGAGCCTAAGACGAATTCAGCTCTCACTGATGATGATTCTTTCTATTTCAGGTGATTGAAGGTATAAACATATATGACATTCTAGAACCATGCTATCATGCCACAGATTCAGAGGAGTTCAATAAAGAAACCTATATTAGGCTGCCATCTAGCTTCCGCAAGTTGGGTGAGACCTCGAGACCTCTTCCCGTGAGGAAAAGAATGTTCGGCCGAGCTTGGCCGCTAAGAGCACCTGTGAGAGCAGGAATTGTACCAACTTGGCCTGAACTGAGCAACACCAATAATGTTCCATGCACTGTATGCTGCTTTATCTGCACTTTATGGCTTTACTCTTGATTTTCATTGACTTAATCCTAAGATCTAATATTATTTTAAGGATGATCGAGTCGCAACTTCATGGTTGAACAATGAAGCAGTCAGAAAAGCAATTCATGCTGCAGAGGTGAGGTTTTAATATGATACACCAGAAGTTTTTGTTGAACTGGATGAACTAAATTGAGATATTTTTTATGAAACAGGCAAGTTTGGTGAGTAGTTGGGTTTTGTGCACCGACGCGATTTACTTCAACCATGATGCCGGGAGCATGATCGAATACCATAAGAACCTAACTTCTAAAGGATATCGAGCACTTATATTCAGGTGTGTTACCAACTCAAACAGCATTTCTACATTTATCTCAGCCAAAAAATACCATGATCCTATTGCAATTTGCAAAGTAAAGAAACTATCTAGCTTCACAAGCAAGGAGTTTTCTATCGACATGACCTGCGAAATTCGCTACTAATTACTAGAAGATGTTAATGTATCTCAAATTTTTTCCCATCAAACTTGTTGCTTTAGTTGCTGTTATCTCTTATGATTAAAATTTGGGTCTCTTTGGTTGTTAGCTGATATGAAAACCTAATTTTTTTGGCAGCGGTGATCATGACATGTGTGTTCCATTTACTGGGAGTGAAGCATGGACAAGATCTCTTGGATACAAAATCGTTGACGAATGGAGGCCGTGGTCTTCCAACGGTCAAGTTGCAGGGTACATACATTTCATGAATCAGTTAGATGGAAGGAACTTGACTAGAATTTGACTTAATTCATAATTGATTGCAGGTTTATCCAAGGATATGACAAGAATCTCACCTTTCTAACCATTAAGGTTTGTACAAATCTCCCTTCAATTTCATATTATACATTAAATCACTCTTGGATTCCTTCAGATTTTGATACTAATTGATTACATTGTCACAGGGAGCTGGACACACAGTTCCAGAATACAAACCTCAAGAGGCCTTGGAATTTTATAAACGCTTCCTTGCCGGATCGCCAATATGAGAGAGACTAGTGATACTTTGATTATGACCTCAATTTATGAACACAATGTGACACAAAAAAAAGTATATGAACACAATATGCTATTATCTGTATTCTATAATTTATGTCCCTAGTTTATTACTGAGCCTGTGGTTATAAAAACCTTCACACATGAGTTATTAACTAACAAAAGGATAATTAACTATTTTAATCTAAAACTAATATTTCCATTTTCAGAACTTGACAATCTACCTAAGATAGATTTGAGATGAGCAAAATCAACAACATTCACATCTTTCTTATCTGGTCTTGTGACCTTTGCAACCTTCAAGCCATGCAACCAGCACTTAGACTTGTGACGACAGTAGGAGCACTCGTCCTTCATTGCATGCACCAAACACTTATCCCAGTAACCACAGTCGCGACAACTGTTTTCGCCTTTCGCCGGTTCCACTGGCATCGAGTATAAAAACTGTTGTTGTTGTGTGTTTTATTTTTTTGGACAAAGAACAAGTGAGAGTTATTAGAAGCTTCAGAGATAACTTCCTGAACTGATGAAAAGCATAAATGAATATCACCAATATGTCATACCTTAATGAATTCTTTGCTTCCATGAGAAGGGTTCAAGCTCAATGAAATAGTTTCCGGGTACCAACAGTGGAACAAGCGATACACGAAAAGCAAATAGTCATCAGGTTTGATTTCCCGAACGGACCGAATGAACAAGTGTTCGATGACTGGTGCAGGGACTTTAGCTGGCAATGAAAATGGATCTTCCTCTTCCTCTTCATCTTCCTCTTCCGGGTACCAATACTGCATAATCCAAGGCATATAAAAACCATGTTAAGATTTAAGAAAACAAGTAAACAAGCAGAATATAAGAAGCTATTTATACTTACATGGTAATTCTGATATTCTTGACGCATTGAGAGCGAGAGCGATGTCAAGAGTTTTCGTGGTCTAAATTGTTTGACAAATTTCCCCAACTGGTGAAGACATGTTGGAATCATATGGAGCTTAACATTTACATCCAGTTGACTAGAATATCGCCGAAAATGTATGGAAGGTAAGTCGTCGCCAGCAAAATAGTATCGAAACGATGCTAGATTTGGAGTGTCAATTTCAATCTCCTCCATGGTAGAGCAATTAGATAACACCAAAGACTTGAGTTGAGAACTTGAAATCCCAATTTTCTCAGACATGAAGCATTCCTCCAGTTTCAAACTCTCAAGCAGAGGAGAATTAGCAAACAGATTAAGAAACCACTTGTCTGAAATCACAAAATCAGTCTTTGTATTCATTATGGTCAAATCTCTCAAATTTTTGCAGCTATCAAAATTCATCTTGCAGGGCTTATGACTGACAGCACCATAATAAATTCTCTCAATATTCGGAACATCAATCTCAACTTCTCGAACTCCTTGAATATCAACTCCCTTGAGATTTTCTAGACCTTGCAAGCTTAATGATTTCATAAAGCAGATTTTGTCATTGTGAGGTTTGCATACATGACACCACTTCAAGGTTAAATCCTCAATCAATGGACAACAAGAGATAAGATTCTTGACAGCATCTTCATTGTAAAATAGGACATAGGACAAGGATAACACACTCAACGAAGAAAACTTGATCGACGGATTCAGGAATTCCTTGCAAAATT
>JASCZI010060735.1:38060-53260 GCA_036250425.1 Stylosanthes scabra | reverse complement strand
TAAATACATGAATGACTCAAACAAAAACAGAAACATATAAAATTTTATTTGATTAATATAATAGACTTCTAACTATTGTCAAAATGGCGCAAGTTCTAAATTACTATAACAGTAAATTACTTTGTAACCGGGAGATAATGCTTATTATTTGGGAGATGGACTAAGATATATAGAATACTTATATAAGAAAAATGACGTAAATTTATAACTTTCTAATTTTTATTTATACTTGAAAAAAAAAATTGTATTGAATTATGTAAACTGTAAAACAAAATTCTTATTGAATTTAAAGAGATATAATTTGTGTCAATGGGCAGTTATAATTTTTTTTAATGGGCAATTTGTATTAGAAGTTTTGTAGTGCTTAAATAACTAAAAACCCTAAAGTTAATTAGCTGTGTAGTTAATTGTATTATATTATTAATAAGGGCAAAATAAGAAATGAAAGTTGGATACCAAGTCTCATCCAACCCCATTATATATTGTCACAGATATAGATATGAGGAGTGTTGAAGTTTTTTTACTAATTTCTCTTGTTTTATAGAAACTAGAATAGGAAAAATGAAAAAGAAAAGGGAGAACTTTACAATCAGACAATAAGACCCTAAGAAAAAATTTGATGTCAGAAAAATATTTTAGTTCCATGAATACTAGACCTCCTTAAGGAAGAGAAATATTTAGGCAATGACATCTTTATTTGCAAAAAATGATTCTTTTAAATGGCGGCAGAGAAATCCAAAATTTAAAATTGAGAATTCACAAATAATATAATATAATAAAATGTATTTGGAAAAGTAAGTTAAATACGTTAGTGAAATTGGATTACAGATTTGAATTAGAATCGACAGGCTGACATTATGAGAGCACCAACTTCGAAGCCTGTGCTGCCCAAAGAAATTCGAAAAGAGACCGTTATCTTAAAAATTCAATACCAAAGTAACTGAAAGCAGGAACAATAAATAAACATGGATCAAATTGGAATGACTACTAATAATAATAATATATACTATTGATAATTCATATACAAAATAAAAACTTTTAATAATTTTCTAATACAAAGGGAATGATTGATGTCCTTTAAGATACAATTGATGGTAACAGAGATATACTATATCTTATATATAAAATCAAATCAAACTGCCTACACAACTATTTTTAAAAGAAAAAAATATTAAAACTTTAAGCCAGAAAATTAAAGGAAGAAAGAAAAAAAACTTTTAGCCAATATTTTATGATGATTTAAAATTCGAATGGCTAAACACCACAATAATATATATATATATTTATATATATATATATATATATATATATATATATATATATAAACTAAGTTGACAGATATTTTCAATGTATATAAAAACATAACAATCTCATGACCAATACAATTTAAAACAAATAATGTTAATATTCTACTTCCCAACCCGATGCACCTCATCATAGTGTACTCAATCTTTTGTTACAACTCATTTGTTGTGCTGAACTAACTGACAAAAACTGCAAAATATCCATCCATTTAAAATATAAAAATAGACTAGTGTACAGTAACAAAATGAACAGTAATAAACAGTAAACTGATTTTGTCACTATTGCAAGATGATAGATACAATAAATAAATAACAACTAATTTTTTCTCTCCTATCCCAAATTCCAAAACAAGCCAAATTTGTATCTGTTGCAACGTTATAGATAACAATAAATAAATCAATTAATATTGGTGTACACATAAAATACATAAATATATTTCAATAAGATTCATGCATTTATTTGGTTTTAGAAATAGTGGGCTTTAAAAATAATTGTTTTTGATGATGTATAAAATTTTTTTACACTGACGGTGCATGAAAATTAAATTCATAATTATAATAATAAAAAGTTGTTAACATAATTTAAGTAAATTTTATTATTATTTGTTATATTAGGAGAATTAACCTAAAAAAAGTTAAACTAATTATGTTATACATATTAATAAAAAGTACACTTATTTTATGACTAAATTATTAATTTTGTGGTATGTACGTATGGTTATTTAAAAAAAAAAAAAAAACCAACACACACGTACATGGTTAAACCTTAAATATTAAATGTCTAACTTATCATGTAAATTAGAATAAATTTAAAAATATATCATTTTTTAAATCATTTTTATATTTCTACTAATTTTATATATGTTTAAATATATATTTTATATAATGGTTAAGATGAATTGTAATTTTTTAAATAAACATTTTGCACATGGATACTTAATATTGTGATTTCATAAGTTACTAATAAATATGAATTGAAAATTATAATATCATATAATGAAATCAGATAATTCGACTAAAACAAAATATAACTACAAAAGTTAAAATAAATAATAATTAGGTAATTACAATCAAATAAAAAAAAATTACATGGTTTTATACATGTGTAATTTTGGTGTTAAACCAACCTGTGTCAAAAAAAAAAAAAAAACACAACTCATTTATTACTTTCGTATTAAAACTTGAAATATCTATTACTTTTTAAAACATGTTCAGCTATTAATTGTTCGTTTGAGAAAATTAATTGTTAATTTCTCACATAGAGCCAGTTCGCGCGCCGTAGAGCGCTGCGCCCGATGCGGGCCGTGCATCGCGCGGGTCCTTGCTAGTATATATATATATATGTATAGCATTTTCTAACAATATTTGAAATAAACATATAAACATAGAATATATCATATTACATTTTCATTTTCAAATAATCACTGAACTCACAATACCACCTAAAACAACAACTTGATTTGAAGAACCACAACATTGCTATTCGCAGTAACAGAAGGATTCATTTAAAAAAATAATATAATAATTAAGTACTAAAATTATATTCCATTTGAATACTATAGTAACTAATAAATCTAGGACAATTCTAAGATGGAGAGGAGATTGGTGAATAGAATGAAGATGTTGACATAAATTTATTTTAAAAAATTAATAAAAATTAAATGGCACACTTTCCAAGATAGAAATTTAACTTTTTATAACTTAAATCTTCATCTCTTCATCATTTTCCCTCTTCATTGTAATATGCACCTAAATCTAATAAATCGAACACATGTATAACATATGCATGTCTGATGTCCCCCTTGCTTTATATAAAACATGCAGAAAAAACATTAAAAGAAACCAATATTTCAAAGCGAAGCACGCACTGGCTAAACAACAAAGGATATTAGAATTTTAGAAACATCATAATGCATGCTAAGAAAGTGACAAAAGATGGGAAGCTAAAAGTGATTTTTCTCAACGATTTCCACCAAAAGGGGTATCAAAAGCTTTCCAAATAGATAAAAGTATAAGAAGAAAAAGAAGATAACCAAGACAGTGTCAGAATAAGAGAAACAAAAACAATATCGGTACAAATGGAGTCGAGAAGTAGTGATGTGCAAAATAGAAGAAAAAAAAAATTGCCTTTGGCAGCAAGAAGACAATATTAAAAAAAGAAATGCCCATTGTCTTTAGAGAGGCAAGTATGATATCCTTTTTTTGTGCCACCAAAGTCATAGACCGATTTTCAATTGTTCAAAGGTTATAAAGCTATTTAAACTACGTTTGGCAAATTTTTTCCGTATAAAAAGAATGAGGGAGAAACAAAGCTAAACAGCAGCAATAACAAGAAAAATGATCTACTTCAATGATTTTATTATTTATATTTTTACTGATGTTCAGAGGAGCAATATGGAATGCTTCTGAGAATTTATTTATAGCTAATCACACACAACAAATATACAATTTGCTGGTTTTAGATCAGATGATGCAATCTATGATCTTATATCCATCAAAAAAGCTTTATTATTGCTGCTGAAAGCATAGTTTTATTCCCGTGCCTATTGTTCCATATACACACTTGCTTTTTAAAGTTTTTTTTATTCATATGAAAAAAATGCAAATTTCTGCAGAATAACATTTTACCGAGCAAATGGATCCCATAGTTTAAACAACATCTTTGTCAAATGAAGTAAAACAAATAGACATTTAAGGAGATAATAGGTTGAATCAAATGCTAAAAGAACATGGTAAATACAAATGCTCTAAAACATACAGGTTTGGGGGTATCATACAAAGTACATAAAGCATGAAAAATCAACTTCAATTGTCTGCATGGTCTCATGTGGAATTGACACACTATTTCTAGAAGAAGATAGTTGATCACAAGCTTGGGATATAGAATTAAATCTTCATATATTGGGGGGAAAATAGTGAAGTAAGAAAATTTACCTTGCCTCTCTGAATTGTCAAGTTAATATTGGAGTCACTTTCTTTCGCATCTAAAAAATTAAAACAACAATAAATTAAAACCATCTTTTTAAATTGGCAGATACTTCTTCTCCTCTTCTTTAGGCTTATATATGCGTTTTAGCTGATCTTGTCCATCAGGGATTAATTAGAAACCAATTTGGATACATTTTTATATACAAATTTTAGCTTATATAGTATAGGAAAGTTTTCAAGTATACCAGCACATTGGTATACCTGAAATCCGTAACCGTTGATTTTGATTTATATATATATTTTATATTTTTTAATTAAAATCAAAGGTTACAGATTACAGGTATATCAATATGCCGGTATACTTGAAAACTTTTCTATAGTATAAGACACCAATAGTATAATAGCTTAACACAATTTAGAGAGAAATGACCAACTACTGAAGCATCAATTCTCAATGCCAAATATTGATCTTAGATATACAGATTGAGTTTTCTATATAATTAGCTAATAAATTGAAAGTGCTCCAATACCTTCGTCCATTGTTGAAAAAGAAAAGAAAAAAACTATCAAATATTCAATTCATTACTTAAAATAATTTGATAAAATCACCGACTTGAAGGTATAGAAAAAACTTCGAGTCTTGGTATCTTTTAACATATTCTAGTCTTCTAGGAACATAGTATGAAAAGGAAGAAATTTGAAATTAAAACAGTGAGTGACCTAATAATGTCAAAAAATACATACCTAGATTAAATCGAAAATGAAAGTATAGTACCTCCAAATCTGGGAATTAACCAGTTGAAGTTCAGGCATATTTATTTGAGCAGTTGTGGTTAATAACCAAGCTATGCATTCCTGTAAAAAGTAAAATGGGCAATTCATTTTTATAGGATAAAAAAAGCACCCTGGCAGTTTCTTATTAATAGAAAAACTATACTCTCACACTAGGTTTTGCATCAATAATTAAAAGTCAGCAACATTAAGGAATATAAAATCAATATTCTTCAGGGTGATCCTCCAAAGCATTGAAAATAAAAAAGAATAATGCTATCCACACACCCTTTTATCAAACACCACCTTTACACCCGTATAAAAATACGGTTATTATAGGCGGATCACAAAAAAAGGAAGGTGGTTAATGCCTCAATCACCGTATTTTATACGGGTGTCAATTTGGTGTTTAATAAAAGGGTGTGTGGATAGCGGAATCGAATAAAAAATAATAGAATGAAATATGGAATTAGGGGGTGGGTAATTAAGTCAGAGGAATTAAAATCCCAACGCTAAGAATAGATTTTTAAACCTTCAAATACCTCAATTGTCAACTAACTAATGCAATAAAAAACTTTCTCATGCATCACCAACTATATCCTTCGAAATAGAAGATATAACCAATGAATGTCAAATCTTAAAAGGAGGAAAAAAAGGAAAACAAAAAACACCAACTAACCATAAAGGCTTTTGAAGAACATGTGATTGGTGACTGCTTCAGTATTCAAACTCTAGTCCTATAAAACAACTACATATAGGTGCACTATTTGATCAACTAAAATAACATGCTAAACATCTATATATGGGTGTACTATTTGACCTACTCAAATGCTACATATAGGTGAACTATTTGGCCTATCTAAATAGCATACAAAATAACTATATATAGGTGTAGGTTTTAACCTACTAAAATAGCATGCATTATCACTACATTAGAATACACTCATCACTTTTCTAGGGTCCATGTGAGAGAGCACTAAAAGCAACATTAAAATATCAATTAAATCAAAGCAAGAAAACAGGAACAACAACATTAAAAAATTCAATCAATCTAAAGCAAGGCACCAATTTAACTAATTTCTTTAACTAAGCATTTTATCATAAAACTGAGGCAATGTTAGATTTGAGATGAAGCTGATACCAATTGAGTAAATTCCTGCAGATATTAAATTGAGTAAATTTAGTTAATTCATGTTAAAGAAATAAAGAATAAAACTCAAAAAGATGCAAAACCATTCACCATCAATGCAGCAGCTAAAGAAATAAAGAAAAAAAGAATAATCATCTGGTTGCAACGAACATGTTAACAATGAAAGAAACTTAAAATTATAGCACATAATCCAAAATTTGCCCAAGTACAATAAAATTGATTAAAGAAAATAAAGAAATTGAGTGAAAGATTCATTCAAAAGAAAGTGCGATGATGAGTTATTGTGGGAAATTAGGAAGCAAAAAGAGACAAATAAAATGGGTTAAAATCATAACGATGATGATATAACAATGGATGGTAGAGATAAAAAGAAACTAAGCAGCATTACCACCAGAAGCTAGAGAAAATTTTTGTCTTTGCATGGAAACCGAGCAACCGAAGAGAAAGAAAAAGAAAGAAGGATGCCAGCTAACACGTCCTGCAATAAGATTTCACATCTCAATCCATCACATAACTGTAAGCACAAATAGCTTAAACACCTAATACAAATCAGACTATTAAATACTGCAGTTTCTCCTAGAGGGGACTTTAACAGCATATCAATCTCAAGGTTAACTCATCATCAGATTTATCTTGTGATGGTTGATGTTGAACATTTTTTTTTTTTTTTTATAATTTCAAGAGTACAATTCAAAGTCTCAAATGAAGCAAAATCTGACAGTACATTCACCCAAGCAAATAAACACGTAAACAGATCAAAGCCTAAGACCACCAAATCCAAGCCAATAATCATAAACAAGGAAACAAGTAAGAATTTAATTAAACCAATTCAGAGAAACTCGCAAGGCTTGTTATCCAATCATGCCAGCACCATATGATTGTACTCTAGCTTAAGACCACCATACCCAAGCCAATAATCATAAACAATGAAACAAGTTAGAATTTAATTAAACTAATTCAGAGAAACTCCTGAGGCTTGTTTTCCAGTCCTGCTATTACCACTCAAATTCCCCTCTAATTTCAGCATTTCCACACTAACACTCTCCTTCATTAACAGCAACTCAGCAAGAACAAACACTCCAACAAAAAAAAAATTAAAAAACTCAGCAAGAAGTCACCCAAAAGATTAGCACTTTCTGGACAATAAATTAAAAAACCCAGCCAAAACTCACCAAATATGTTTAAAAAAAAACTCAGCAAGAACTAACACTCTAACAAGAAGCATTAACATTTAACAGAGGAATTCATGTCCAAAAAAACAAAAACAAAAATAGGAGAACAGTATTAAGATTTAATTTAACAAAGTTAGAGAAGAGAGTCAAGAAATGCTTACAGCCACTCTAACCGTGGAGGTTGCTGCGGGAGGCGACGTGGAGGTGGCTGCGGGCTGCGTCCACCGAGCAAGGTGCGACGTGGAGACTGTTGCGGGCTGCGACGGAAGCTGGCGCGATCCGCGACGGTTGCCGGCGCCGGATTGTCGAGCTCCTCTGTGCCGGCTTCTCTCACTCTTTGTCACCTCTCCTCTGGTCTTCTCACGCCTCTTGGTTAGACTTCCTCCTCCCAAACGCCGCAGGAAATGGGGATTGAGTTTCAGAGGAAGATTGAAATTGAAACGGAGAAGAAGAAGAGAAAAAAAAAAAAGGAAGAAGGTTGGTAAAATAACTCAAAATTGCTTTCAATAAGCAGAAGCCATACATATCGTGTTTGATAAATTTATTTGATAGTTGCTCTGAAAATAATAAATTACTACATCGAACTTTTTGTTAGTATATAATGCATTAATATAAAATTAAATATAATTAATTGAGGATAAAATTTATTTTTTAATTAAACTATAAGGTTAATTCTTTATTTTGCTTTTTGAGCCGCCAGAGCCAGCTTTAAAAAGCTACTCTTGACGGCTTTCAAAAGCAACCCTGCTTTTAAAAGCCGGGAACAAACGCTCATTGATTTTTTGAGTTATCGAACCAAAAGAATGATGAATTACCAAACCAAAAGAATGATTTTTGCTTTTTAAGAGTAGGAGCATTTAATCAAAAAGCTTTACTAAACTCACCTTAGTCGTGAAAGATGAGTGGGATTTGAGTACGTAGGAGCAAGAAGGAGTGAGATTTTACCGTAAAAAAATAATGACTTAAGAAAGAGAAAAAGTGAAAAGGGAAAGTAAATATATAGGTGTGCGTATGCTACCTCGCTACAAATTTATTAACTTACATAACCTTTGTTTTCAGTTGCTCATAGCTTTAATGCAAATTTGTAACTGGCTGAAGAAGTCTTTTTCTTTTCGTTCATTAGTAGTTTAAAAGAATTGAATTGAAACAAACTTGTAATTTGAATAGTACCTTGCGTTATGAGAAACTGATTTATATTTATAAGTTTTTCATATCATAATAAATTGAATTAAATTCTCTCAATGATAAAGTTGTATGATAGTTTGCTGTAAAGCTTACTTTACATATTATGGTAAATCACAAACAAGAGACTTGACGTAACAAAAAATATAAATTATCGAGCATTGAACGATGTCAACATTCTGCGACTTTTGTCTATTGTTCATCGTCTTAATTCACACTTTTTTATTTGTCAATGGAAGAGTTTCATTATACATTCTAAATTCATCTAATTTTGCACCAGCGCCATTATCGATCTACCAAATTTAAGTAACACAAACCTGTGGTGACGAGCTTCAATCAAGTGTAATTTATGATAATCAAACTGTTACTGAAAAATATTGTTCTAACCTTGTAAACGATGTGGAAAAGCAATGTTTTGATGAAATGACCAAATTCATTGTGATTATCCCAAACTTAAAGCGAAAAAAAGATGAAATTCTGCAAAGAAGTAAAAATATTTGGAATAATTGTACTACACAGTACTTAAATTAACAAAATATCATTGGACATAAAAAATATATGTGTTGTAAATAAAAATAAAAGGATTTGCACTAGTTGAATAAAAGTGCATAACTTTATTTATCATTAATTTAAGGATCTAATTTATACACAACAATTTAAAATGCTCCTGGATTGCTATCAAAGAGTGAAAACATATCATAATTTATTGTTTCCTAATAATCGATGAAACTGTGTTATATCACACAAACCACAAATTTACAGATGTAATATTGCTCAATTCTAATAATTTTAAAATAGATTAAAATATCAAAAAAATAACTACCAAAGATTTTAAACTTACAAAAATACTTCTGAAAGATTTAAATAACAAAAACCTTCCAAAAAAATTAAAATTTTGACAAAAAAGAATCAAATACCAATTGTTTTTTATTCTATTTATGTTAGCTACCTAAGCGTTTTTTACTATTTGTGCCAATTTAAATCTTTTAGAGGTATTATATCATTAAAATATTTTATTGCTATTTTTCTTGGTTTTAAAATTTTTCATAGTTATTTTTTTGATTTATACTTTTATTCTATGAATACCAATTCATGTGAATAGAATCATGGTTCTAAAAATGGAACCAAACCTGCCATCAGAATAATCTTTCTAGCCAATTCGATTTTATTAGAAAAACTATTTGTAAAAAACAGGTTGAATTAGTGGTTGACCAGTAAACCACTTAAAAGGTTTGATTTTTTAAGGGAGAAAACTGTTTTCAAAAAAAAAAAAAAAAAGTTAATCAACAATACATCTTTCTCAAACATTAACCAAACACTTCCTATGGAAACGTTAGAAAAAAAAATTTCTTCCAGAAACCATACCACCACCTTCCTTCACCATTTTGTTGTTTCCTTCATCTTTGCTTGGAGAAAAAATTCTCTAAAACGGAAAAATAAGTAAAATATAACACTTTAATTACTCGAAATTTGTAACTGTTGTTTATGAATTTTACTATATTAATTTAAGAGTTATTAAAGTATTACTTTACGATCTTCCTCTTTTTAGAAGAACATAATCCGACAGATATAAATCTATGAAACTTAAGCTTAGTGTCACCACCATGGGAAAAATACAATTTTTCCAACGTTTTTTCTTTTTTTCTTTTTTGTTGGGTCACCACTTTTCTCTTTCTTGATACCATAACGCTGATGCAAGTATGCAACAACAAAATCCTCCATTTCATTTATGTAGTGGATTAGACATTGATCTATCGGATTAGAGGACACTATATGGAAAACAAAAAGAAAATCCTCCATTTCCATCATGTGTAAATTGTAATCAATATAATTAACTTTAATTACCCTCTTCTCATGAAATTGATTGTGGCAAAAGTGAAAGAGAAAAAGTACTATGCTTTGCCTCAGCTTTCCAACATCTTTCAATGTCTTCAGCTATGTTCTTGGCATCCATGGATGCACCAAGTATACCTCTTTTGGTAAAACCAACTGCATAAAGACCATTTTCCCCCTTCCATCCATTTGGGAATGGCCTCTTAGGGTACCCATCTTCCTTTGAAAACATATCTCCTTCCTGAAAATGCATACCATAGCAATTGTATTATTAATTTACTTCATTTTTTTAACGGCATATATTACAATAAGCTTTTCATTTTAATTTATATTATAAAAATATAGAGTGAATAAGGAAAGACTAACATTAAGTAACTAATAAAATATTGACTAACAATAAGCTAATAAAAACAAACATAGCATCAATTGAAAATCATACAAAGACTAATTATTCAAAATAATAGAAAATTTATCATCCGAAATAATAGGAAATCGATTATTTAGAACAATAAAGAACAAATCATCAGATAATATAAAATTGGTTGTTGTTTAAAAAAACTATTGAATACCCATAGTTTCTCATGTAGAAATTATTTGGTTGTGAAAATAAAGGTAATCATACAAAATTTTTTTTGCTAAGCTCGGTTTAAAAGAAAAGAAGGAAAAGTTGATGAAAGATTTTTTTGTGAGATTACAAACCTTTAGCCAAAAGGGCACATTGCTTTTGTAACCAGTTGCAAATATGATGCCATCAAAGTTCTCAATCCTTCCATCAACGAATTCCACCGCATAACGTCTTAATCGCTTGATCCCCGGACGTATCTGCAGCCAAGGTTTGATTAATTTTATATTAATTATTATTTTAAATTTTAATTAACTTTAATCTATAATATAAATGAAAAATAGAAAATTTTAAGTTATTAATATTTTTAAGCTAATGTTAACATTTTTAATAAACCTTAACATTTTTAAAAGTATAATAATAACAAAATTATCATGTTAGATGTATTAAAAAAATCAGCCATTAAAACAGTTTTTCATATAAAATACATGTTAAAATATAAAATAAATATTAAAAATTATTTAAATAATATATGTATCGTATATAAATACTTGGTGAGTGATTTGATAATTAAATTTTAATGTATAAATAAAATTGTTATTATCAAAAGAGTCAATTCATTTAAATTGTTCAAACAATACGACAAAATGATTATTTAAAGTTATTTTTATGTGAAAATGTAGATTTAACAATAGGTACTTTTTATATTATGGTGCTTGATATAATATAAATAAAAATTTAATTGATTTAATTTGATTCAAACAATCTACTCTTTAAAAGTAAACTAATTTTTTAAGAAAATCACAATATGAGACATATTAATCGTTAAATTTATATCTTTACGTGAAAGTAACTCTAATAATTTCATATGAGTTTCTCCCATACAACTTTAAGAAAGATACCAAGTAGAGTGTAGATATCAGACAAAAAAATCTAATGAACATATAATTACGCCCCCCAAACATGATTGACATAATCATAATGATGGTTCCTTAAATTTAGCTTTTCTACTAATGAAATATCTTGGAGATCCTTAAAACATTGTGAATATGATTTGATTGAGAACACAACACATTACAGATTACACAATGATGCAAATATAAAAAGGGCAGGTGGAAAACAGAACAAATTGAAGTGTCATTTTATTGAAATTAGGGAGGAGAACTTGAGATTCAAGAAAAAGAAAACGAAAACAATAAAAGGGAATTAATATTAGTTATATGAACAACTCTAGGTTTAGCTTTACATGGCTGCACAATCTCTAGTTATACTATGCAATTATATTTTTAAGCCTATTAATATATAATTTTGTCTGATATTTACAAAATAAAGACTATTACCAAGAAAAAAAATACTTACGTTATATCAATATTTATTTTTTTAATATTTAAAAAATTTAAATAAAAGGTAAAAAATAAATTCATAAAGCTTTTTCTTTAAAAAAAATTCATTATTAGTTCATCATATATATTTAATTCAGCTAGGAAACTAATAACTATTTCTCGGACAATATTAGCTATCATTTTTTAAATTATCATTTTATCTTAAATTCTAAATATCAAATAGTAAATCTTAAATTCTAAATCTTAATTTTTAAATATTAAATTCTAACCTTAAATACTACATTCTCCAAAAAGTGATAGTTCAAGAAAAAATATTTTACAATTAAAAAGTTAACTAATTAAAAGTAAATTTTCTATACTTATTCGATATTTTATAAGGAGGAACAGATCCATAATTAAAAAGCCAAAATAAAAAATTAGATTTTTGGTGATGAAGATCTTAATTAACAGACACTTATGTGTCAAAAAAATTCACTAATTAATAATTTAATATAACTTTAACGAATATAACATAAAACCAGAAATATAACAAACTAACAATATAAAGATTTGCACACAACATCCCGTTAAAACTTCATCACACGTATAATCATTTATGCTATTTTCTCTGCTCACTTAAATTTTTGGTAATAAAAGTAGTTTCATGACATTACATCAGAATTTGTGATTTGTCAACTTAAACTAGTCATTGGAATAAGTGATTTATGATAAATCTTTTATATATTACAGTTAATTCAATCATATTCCAATTGCTTAAGGAAATGATGATGGTCCAGTTAAGATTGAAATTGATTTGATGATTAAAAAAAGAAAGCAACCAATTCAAAAAGTACCATAATGTGTCCACTTTTAATCTTGGCAAGGGTACCCACATCAAGCACTGGTGTCTTTCCGGACAGGTTCTTGAGTTGAAGGGGACCCAAAGGAGGCCGATCCAATCCGAACCGCGAAGTGTTGCCGAGCATCAGCCACGACACGATTAGGAGAAGGCGATCGACAAGCTTTATCGGCAGCCACTTGAGCAGCCACATCGACAACCCGAAAGTTGATCTTCCCAGCATCTCTCTTGGTAGGATGTGTACCTTCAGCATAGTATAATAAAAAAAAAGGTATCATGATAATGATATGGAGAAATTTTTCAAAAGTTTTAAGTTTTCATCAAAAGGAACATAAATTATTTTTAAGTTTTAATTTTCACATATTAACCAATAGCAATTCTTTTAGATTATTCAATAGCAGAAATCCCGTTTATAATTTTATGTGCGTAAAATTTATAATTATACACTTACTATATGTAATTCAATTATTATAATAATAATAATTAAAAATATAAAATAATATAATTTTAAGATGTTAGTTTTGTGCTCATTTTTTACTGCTTCTCGGAACATCTTTTATTTGCGTAGTAGTAGTGTTACTTTCCACTATGTATGTGGAAATGTTATTGATTTCCTCATGATTCAGAATATTTACGTTGTGTGAATAAAAATAGTATATATTATTATAAAAGATATTAATTTTAATTAATAAAATATAAATATAAATTAATTAGTAGAATACAAAAACAAATTATATTTATTATTAATTTTTGTCTAAATCAATATATTGATAAAGCTATCATAAAAAATATATATAATCACACCAACAATAACATTCATATTAAAAAATGAAGATAAAATAATAAGAATTAATTAATTAAGAATAAAATAAAATATATGAAATCATGAAGATAATAAAAAATAGATTAATATCCGAATCATTGAATACTTGAATTTGAATTTGTAATTGAAAACTAAAAAAAAGAGCAATGGATTATGGAAAATATAGAGAGCAAAAAATGAAAAAGGGAGATTAAAATTGAAAAATAATGAAGTTTTTGCATTATTGGATTTGATGGAACTAGTATTAATTAATGAGGACACAAAAAAATCTAGTATTATGAAAATAATTATTGAGTATGATTTAAATAAGAGTGTAGAAGTGAGATAAAAAATAAGCAATTTGAAATCTTATTATTTATTAGAGATTGATTTTAATAGTAAAAAAAATGTGAAAAATAAGAACACAAAAAAATAAAAGAAAATTACAAATAAAATAAATAGGGGCAATTAATTTTTTAAGTAGGGTAGTTATATATTAATAGTTTTTTTTTAGAAAAATTTCTAAAACTCAGTGGGGCAAGTAGATCATAGAAAGGTAAAATATTTTTTAGTGTTATTCTGTGATAAGTAGTTACATTAAGAAGTTTTTATACTTGTGGCGAAGTTCATGAAAAGTTGAAAACTATATCTTTAAATAAATAATAAAAAAGACCTTATATACAATTTTAAAATTTTTCATATATTTTCACTTTTTGTTTATTTTGTTTTCAAAATTCTATGAAAAATTTTAAAAAATAATATAGAAAATTGAAATTTTTTTATGGAACAATCTCGTCTAATCTCTATGTTCTCATAATAGTATTTGAGTTAGTTTAATCGTTAGTCTATTAATTAAGTGTGAGATGATCGGATTTTTTCTTGTGTATGCAACAATTTTTTCATTAACGAAAAATTTTTAAATGGAGTTTCGATTTTCTGCATGATGGATTACATGAATTTCTTTTTAATTCTTATTTATTACTTTTTTTAAAAAAAATTATATAAATAAAATATGATGAATGTTGAGAGAGCATCCAAGTGTTTCTCCATCATCACAGCTCAGAAATTCATTAAATTATAAAAGTGAACACAGCTGCTTCACTTCATGAAAAAGAAAGTAGTGGAAAGAAAAACAAAAAAGAGCAAAAGGTATTAGTGTAGGAGCTTATGATGTGTGAGGACTATGGAACTTATTGGTAGGCCTAAAATGTTTTTAGGCCATGCTCTCTCCATATACAGTTTGGATTGAATGGGTATCACTTTTTGGTTTTTGCTAATAAAATCGTGAGAATAATGAAGAAAAGAAAAAAAATTA
>JASCZI010060735.1:16108-38050 GCA_036250425.1 Stylosanthes scabra | reverse complement strand
AAAATATTTAAAAAAAAAAAAAAAAAAAAAAAAAGCATCATGATAATGATATGGAGAAATTTTTCAAAAGTTTTTGAGTTTTCATCGGAAGGAACTTAAATTGTTTTAAAGTTTTAGTTTTCAATTAATCAATAATAGTAATTTTTTTAGATTATTTAATAGGAAAAACCCTGTTTAATACTGCTAAGGAGATAATAATCCAAAGTTATATGATTTAATTTAATATTTATAATTTTATGTATATAAAATTTATAATATACATTTATTACATGTAATATTGTCTAATTATTTTAACGATAATTAAAAATACAAAATAATATCATTTTGAGACGTTAGTTTTGTGCTATTTTCTATTGTTTCTCGGAGCATCTTTTCTTTATGTAGTAGCAAGTAGTGTTACATTCCACTATATGTATGTGGAAATCTTATCGATACACTCATCATGTGAACCTACCTTTCATTAAGAAGGTTTTATACTTGTGGCGAAGTTCATGAAAAGTTGAAAACTATATATTTAAATAAATAATAAAAAAAACCCTATATATAATTTTATATTTTTCATTTAATTTCTATGTTTTCATAATTCACGTGGATTGGTCTAACGGGTAGTCAATTTAAATAAATGCTGCATGTTCAAATCTCTCCAAACATTACCTCCTTAATAAGCTATGAACAAACACTTAAATAGAAATTCAATTTACAACGAATTAATCTTTGATTTGTTAAGTTGAAGGATAATGTAGGAAAATCTTATTTATTATTTTTTGAAAAAAAATATATAAATAAAATATTAATATTGAGAGAGCATCCAAGTGTTTCTCCATCATCACAGCTCAGAAATTCATTAAATTATAAAAGTGAACACAGCTGCTTCACTTCATGAAAAGGAAAGTGAAAAGAAAAACAAAAAGAGCAAAAGCTAGGTATTGTTATAGGAGCTTATGAGTGTGACTATGAAACTTATTGGTAGGCCTTAAATGTTTTTAGGCCATGCTCTCTCTATATACAATATGGAATTGATGAATGAGTATCAGTATCACTTTTCCTAATAAAATCGTGGGAATAATGAAGAAAAGAAAGAAATTAAAGAAGGTGGGGAAAAAGTATCCTAAGGTTTTATAAATCACTTGCTATCTTATATAGATATATGCTTCGAACCCATGCTGCGCATGCGTGATGAGAATACCAAGAAAGTGAAATATCAATATATATATATATATATATATATATATATATATATATAATTATTATTGTTATATAGTACTATGTGGGAATAAAGCCTTTTTAATATTTTTTTCTCAATTAATATTATAAAGTACAATTTTTAATTATTTTGTCTCACTTAAAAAATATATGATAAAAAATCCAACTTTAAAATATTAATTGAGAGAACTCTATATTCTTAGATGGTGCTCTCAAAATTAAAAATATAACGCTTATTATTTAAAAAAAAGAAAAGAAAAAAGAAATAATTAAAGCTTCTAAGTAGTCACCTTGTTATTGATCATTTCCATTGGTATTTGAAGCCACAAATGGAGAATAAGATAAGTGAAACGTAGGTTTAGTAATTTGCCAGAAGGGCTTTTCTTTTTTTATTTATAAAAAATAATAACAAAAAACAATTAGAACTAAAAATTTGATGATGATTTTTTTCAGAGGAATAATATTTTTTTCCTTCATAGAATATTGGAATGAGCACAAGCAAGTAGGATTGCAAATTCCATATTTCTGATTGAGAATTATTTGTAATGATAGATTTTTAATTTCTTATTAAAAACAAAATTGACGAAACTCACCAAAGAAAAGTGAAATGTTTTGTTGCTACTTAAATTAGCTATTTTATAATTTCCAAAACCGGAGGGAAATGTATGTGAACTTTTTAACCAAAATAACTTAAACAATCTTTCTTGACATGACATGAACCTATTTTCATATATAATGTGAGAAGAACATAAAAGGAGCCAAAGAAGGAAAAAAGACTAAATTACTATTTTAGCCATTAAAATATTGTAAAATTGACCATTTATTTTTTCACAAGAAAGAAATATACAATTTGTGTTATACTTCTAAAGACCAATAATGTATGAAAAAACTCCCTTCCTTTTTTAAACCCAATTAAATAGATGGTTGAGTTATTTTCTTCATGTCAAGTATTTGGTCTTGAACTTTTATTTTAGAAAATGATTTTTAAATTTTATTTTAATCTTATTTAGTCATCTAAATTTTAAGATGTATCTCACTTTAGTGTGTGAAATAATTTTTATTACTTATACATTAATTTCATGTTGATGATATAGGTAAATGATTATATAATTAATACCTAAAATGTCATTCTTTTATGATTATGTTTAAATTGAGTTGAAAACATATTTTGATATACATAGTGACGGTAACTTGATCATCTATATCAACGAACGTAGTAGTATAAGTGATAGAAGTTGATGTTTCAAATATTAAAGTGAAGTATATTTTAAATTTGAGAACTATACAAAGTTAAAAATAAATTTTAGAATTATCCTTGGAACAAATTAAAAATCAACTTGCATAGTTTGATATGTTGAATTAAATTTTTATTTAGTGAATGCTATAATATCCTTTTTATAATTTACTTTCTCTAATAAATTAGATTAAAATTAATTCAATAATTAATCTTTCTTTGAATTTAAATATATAATTTTGTCTAAATAAAATTTATTTGAGATATTTTAAGTTTTTCTTACCAAATGAATAAATATTATAATATTATTTTTCTTCTTTTCTATCATATATAAAATAGTGATATAATACATTTTTTTATTATCGTCATAAATCAAATTCAATAAAATAGAATAATAGAAAAGTATTATTATTTATTTCGATTAAAAAATTATTTATTGAATTAATTATGAATCAAAATTAATATAAAAAGAAAGTAAATTACCTCTGTACAAAAAAAGATACCGTAGCCTTTCTTCATTTTATTTATCAATTTTTAAGTATAAAATTCAGTGGAAAACTAGTTTTAGATGATGAGAATTCTTACTGTATCTCTGACGACAAGAGAAGGAGTGGCATTATGGTTGCAAAGATCCAAACAAACTTCCATACCAGAATTTCCACACCCAACCACCAAAACCTTCTTCCCTTCAAACTCTTCCCCACTCTTATACAAGCTTGTGTGCTTTATAATCCCACCAAACTCCCCACTCCCTTGAATCTCCGGCACAACAGCCTCCGCATTCTCCCCCGTCGCCACAATAACCCACCGGCACACGAACTCCGTGGCCGCCGTCGTCTTCACTCGCCAGAACCCAAGATTGAAATCGAATTCAGCCTCCTTAACGGCCTGGTTGAACCGCGGGCGAATGGCGAAGCGGTCGGCGTAGGATTCAAGATAGTGAATGAACTGCTGCTTTGTAGGGTACGTGGGGAAATCAGAGGGGAATCCCATTAGAGGAAGCTCGCAGAAATGCTTTGGAAGATGGAGGCGAAGACGGTTATATGTTTTGAGCTGCCATAAAGATGCTAAGCAATGCGATCTTTCTAGAATCACGCTTGGGACTCCTTTTTCTTTTAGACATGCTGCTGCTGCTAGACCCGATGGCCCTGCTCCTACTATCACTGCACCTGGGACCCACACGCAACGGTCTCTCGTCTTCCTTATTATTAAGGGGTCGTGCAATTCTTTCCCTTCTTGCTCCCTTTCACGATCCTCCATTAATAACCGATACTGAGTGATACACTAAATTTGAAATTATTGAACGATATTGAATTCAAATTGGAATTGGCCAACACAGATTAAACTTTGGACTGCCTTGGCTTCGAATATGTAGGATTGTGGAGGAAAAGAATGGAATGCTTGTGATTTATTATTTGCAGGTTGTGATGAATTGAGAAAATGAGAATTCTAAATTTTGTATAGATCGGAATTGAATGAAGGAGGGTTAAGTAGTGGAAAGGTTAAGCTGAGCACCAAATATATGTAGCTAAACCAGCATTCATCAAAGGGGAGAAAGAGAATGAGAAAGATGGTGACATCTCTCTATGTTTTTATATATATAGTGCTATAGCAAGTGGTAAAATTAGATGCGACAAATTACGACTTGTTGCATATTTTTTTTGGTGAACTTTTTAATTATTTTAAGAGTTATTTTTAAAAAAACAGCGTATTAAAGAAATTTAGAATGAAATTAGCCGAATACTTTGATTAATGATTATGATTAGCTGAATGGTATATATTATATGCTTTTATATGCTCATCACCCAGTAACCTTTAATTGGGAATTTCTGTTATAACTGTTATTATTAAACAATGTATATCTATATATATTTTAAACACACATGGATAATGTTATATGCATTTTACATTTTTCTTGTGCTTCTAAGTATAGGATTTAGAAACTAAGTGTGCATTTGGATTACATTTTGTAAATGGGAGTTTACACCAACTTAATTTTTTTAAGTTTAATTTTTTGAAAAAAATAAGCATTCAGGATGCTCAAATGCGCTTTTCTTTTTTTCAACATTAAACCAAACATACTTACTCCTGCGGAAAAAATACCAATTGCATAAGGCTTTCAATCAGGCAATCACAGAATCCTAAGTCACATGCAATAAAAGATCACCTCTTTCCTTTAATATCTGTATGGCTGCGTTTGTTTTTGTTAGACCGGACATTGAGACATAGATACTAATAAACGCAAATCTATTTGGTGACAAAGAGATGGACACTGAACACATGATTTTTTAATAAAAAAATTTCTTTTTACTCACAAAATTGTTTATTATTTTAATATTATCTTTTTTAAAATGATAAAAATATCATTTACATTAAATTTTAGGTTTGTCCATGTGTGTCTTGTCCAGTATTGACAAACAAACCACAAAGACTTTAAATTTTAGTGTCTATGTCTTACTGTCCCTGTCACAGTGTTTTGTTTTGTCATGTTCTTGTAAATAAACGCAGTCTATAAGACCAAAGAAGACACTTAATCACGAGTGTAGAGAAGTAAAATAAGAATAATGCTACGGAACTAACGTTAGGAGACCAATAGAGAGTCAATGAATGCAATTAGAAAAATAGTAGGTGGTAAAAAAAAAATGATATTGACTCTCTATTATCTCTCTAATATTTGCTACCAAGACTTTCTTATAAAATAATCAATAATAAATGAGAAATATTAAATGTTTAATTTTTATATGCTAAAAAAATCTAAAAAATATATTTCTTTAGACATACGTAATTAGGTTAGGTATGTAAAATTTTCATACAATCCAACATGCAGCAATCACTATATCGTAGGTAGGGAAGATTACTAGTTTGACTGCTGGATGGATCGTCGCAAATAACACATAGATTTGTAAAACTCAAATAATAATAATGATTGAATTAGCAGAGTGTGTAATTTGCAGAATAATATAGTTGGTGGTGATGGTCACAGTATTCAACATTGGACAATGTATGTAGTGCGGCTCAACTTGGTCATGGTGGAACCATGAATTGTATATCCAACATCTCACCAACATAGTGGGATATTTACCTAATTAGTATTAATTTCCTTTTCCAACTTTCTCCTTAATATGACGTAATCTAAAGAAAAGAGCATAAATGTATGTTATTAACTAATTGTATTTATTGAAAATTTTCATTTTATCTAATTTATATGCATAATTATATTTTCATACTCATAAGCAAGATAATATATTTATGGTATGATTTGAGTATTTCGGAAGTAAGCTAGATATAATTTAAAGTAAATTCTATAGTACAGATATCAATTTTATTATTTGTCACATCTTTCCATGTACATATGCATTAAAGATCAATTATTACTATTACATCTCTGTATCTCTATACATTTTTAAATTTGTATTGAAAAAGACACCTATAATTTATTATCATTTAAGTATATTAGTTTGTGTAAGATTTATGACTTGGAATTCAAGAAATCTGAGCAGAAATAGAAACAACAAATTCTATAGAATGATAGCAGAATTGCACTAAAGAGAAATTGAGAGAGACATTGAGTAAAGACTTATTCAATGTATTCAGAAAGTAATGAATGAATGAGAACAACACAACACTCAAGCTATAAGACTTATATACTTGAGTTAACAGAGCCAAAAAAAAAAAAAGGAAAAATTAAAGAAGTTCTAACAGAACAACTAAAACTAATTCTAACAAACTTGACTCACAACTACCATTACTTGACACATAGCAGGATTTGCTGTCAAATGACAAGAGCTCAAATTATTATCACAATTTATAGTAGGAAGCAATGGCTGAAGGACTTGCAACTCTTTCAATAGCAACTGGATTGACATAATTTCAGTTTAAGCTATGTGATATTGTATCCCAAATTTCTGAGAATGAAGAACAATGTACTTCCTTGTTCTTGTAGGTAACTGTGATTGAAGCGTCCAACCAAGTTCAGTCATAAGGTCATAGTCATTTTGAATCCATTCAATATACATTTTTTATTCTTGTAGAGTTGTTATAGTCTTCTTGATTTGAGGTGTTGAATCAGATGCAGTGATATTGCTTTTGGTTACTGAAACCGAATCTTTATCATCTGATCCAGGAACTTTTTTCACAATGTGGTGGAATTTTTTTTTTTTTTTGAATCAAGATAATCTTGGAGATTTAGAGAAATTATTTGTGAAAATTAGTAAAGTAAATTTTAGAAAATAAATAAATAAATAATAACTAAATAAATGAAAGGTAATAATCATTCCTAGTTTATAACCATAGAATTTCAGTGGTTGAAAATGAAAAGAATTATATACCTCTAATTGACGGATGGTTCATATCCAATAGAATAAATTATAAATTGAGTTTTTCCATAGTTCATTTCAATCAGTTCATTTCAACAAGAGCAATAGGTGTTGAGTTGCATAGAGAGTATTTTCTTTGAGAGGTTTTTTCCTATATGTACAGAGAGAGGTGTATTCAGTATTCTCCTTTTGTCAAGAGAGAGTGTTATTGTATTCTCTTTGTAATAGAGAGAAGTTGTAAATATTCTCAAAGAAAGTCATTCAGTTGTTCACATATAATAGATTCTTAATTTTTCATCTCTATAATTTTGTTGTTTCATTTGTCTGGTACCTAACAGTGGTATCAGAGCCAAAGGTTGCTGATAAATAATTTGTTCCGCTGTGAGTTACCACATATTGAAAATGAAAGCAAAATTTGAGATTCCAAAATTCAGTGGGAGTAATTTTTTCGTATGGAAATTGAAGATAAAAGAAATTATGAGGAAAGACAATTGCGTGGCAAATGGAGGATAGACCCACTGATATTACAGATGAAAAATGGAAGGAGATGGACAACAATGCAGTTGCAAACTTACACTTGGACTAGCTGATTTAGTCTTATCAAGTGTAGCATCAGCAAAGGAAATTTGGGATGTTTTCGCCAAATTATATGAAGTCAACTAACTTCACAACAAGATATTCTTGAAGAGGAGACTTTATACTCTTCGAATGAGTGAATCCACATCGGCAACGGATCACATCAACAACCTAAATATGCTATTTTCCCAACTCTCATCGTTTGAATGCAACATAGCAGAAAACGAACGTGCGGAGCTCCTACTTCAAAGTCTACCAGATTCATATGATCAGCTCATCATCAACTTGACTAACAATGTTTTAACTGATTATCTTTCCTTTGATGACATGACTGCTGCGGTTCTTGAAGAAGAATCTAGGCGAAGAATAAGGAAGGTAGATTAGAAAGTACAAAGCAAGCAGAGGCATTGTTGACGACAAGATGGAGATCAATGGAGCGTGGTTCAAGTGGGAGCCAAAGTAGACCAAAGTCACAAGGAAGGAAGCAATTCAAATGCTACAATTGTGGCAAGAGAGGGCACTTCAAGAAAGATTGTCGGAACAAGAAGAGTATAGAGAAGTTTCCAGAAGGATCAAGTTCTCAAGGATGTGTTGCGAGTACCTCTGATGATGGAGAAATACTATATGGAGAAGCAACAATTGGTTCTAAAGGCGGCAAGCAGCTCTCAGATATTTGGATTGTAGATTCAGGAGCAACCTGGCACATGACTCTACATCGTGATTGGTTTTGTACTTATGAACCTTTTTCAAACAAATATGTGTTCATGGGAAATGATCATGCCTTAGAAATTGTTGGGATCGGTACTGTCAAAATAAAAATGTTTGATGGTTCTATTCGCTTACTTCAAGGGGGGTAAGACACGTGAAAGGCTTGAAGAAGAGTTTGTTGTCGATTGAACAACTAGATGAACTTGGTTTCAAGACCCATATCGAAGGTGGGATCTTAAAAGTTGTCAAAGGAGCTCTTGTGGTAATAAAAGCAGAAAAGATTGCAGCGAATCTATACATGCTTATGGAAGATACTTTGCAAGAGGCAGATGCATCAGTTGCTTCAGCAAGCCAAGAAGAAATGACGGTAACATGGCATCGCAAATTGGGCCATATGTCGGAACGGGGCTTGAAGATTCTTGTGGACCGTATCCCGGGCTCAAATCGGTAAACTTACCATGTTGTGAGCACTGTGTTACAAGCAAGCAGCATAGGTTGACATTTGGCAGATCGAATGCTCGAAGCAAACTCGTATTAGAATTGATTCATTCTGACGTTTGGGAGTCACTAGAGATGTCGCTAGGAGGAGCAAAATATCTTGTATCATTTATTGATGATTACTTTAGAAGGCTATGGATGTACCCAATCAAGAAAAAGTCAGATGTGTTTGCGATATTTAAGGAATTCAAAGCAAAGGTAGAGCTTGAATCGGGAAAGAAGATTAAGTTTTTGAGGACATATAATGGAGGAGAATATGTAGATGGTGATTTTCTAACATTTTGCAAGCAAGCAGGTATTCAGCGACAATTCACAGTTGTACATACGCCTCAGCAAAATGGAGTAGCAGAGCGGATGAATAAAACACTCCTGGAAAGAACACGACCTATGTTGCGAACCGCAAGTTTAGCCAAGTCCTTTTGGGCAGAAACTGTTAAAACCGTCTGTTATGTGATAAATCGGTCACCATCGACAGCTATTGGGTTGAATACACCAATGGAGATGTGGCAAGGTAAACCGCCCAATTATTCTTCTTTACATATATTTGGTTGTCATGTGTACGTGATGTACAATTCCCAAAAAAGAACAAAGCTAGAGCCGAAGTCTAGGAAATGTATCTTCTTGGGTTATGCTGATGGAGTTAAGGGATATCACATGTGGGATCTCGCTGCCTTAGCAGAGATGTGATATTTGCAGAAAATGAATCACAAAAACAACCAGAAAATGACAGCACTATTAAGGAGGTAGCCGTTGTTCAAATAGATGAGAATTGCAGAAAAAACAATATTTCTGAAGAAGAACCAGAGCACGGAGAACAAAAACAAGAACCAGCTGAGACCAATGACATTGTACTTCGTCGATCCACTCGATAGAGACGAGCACCATCATGGTACTCAAATTATGTTATGACAAGCCACAATTCGTATTGTCTTCTAACAGAAGATGGAGAGCCAACAACTTTTGTGGAAGCTATGCGTAATCCAGATGCTTCTATGTGGATGATAGCAATGGAGGAACCATACCTAGGAACTTGTTGCACTTCCAGCAGGTCGGAAAGCCATTGGTAACAAATGTGTTTACAAGATCAAGCGAGATAGTAATGATCAAGTGGAACGTTATCGTGCAAGATTGGTTGTTAAAGGATATGCTCAGAAAGAAGGTGTTGACTTCAACGAAATATTTTCTCCAGTGGTGAGACTAACTACTATCAGAATAGTTTTGGCTATGTGTACTGCATTTGATTTACATTTAGAGCAACTAGATGTAAAGACTGCTTTTCTTCATGGAGAACTTGAAGAAGAAATTTATATGCTCCAACCAGAAGGTTTTGAAGAACAAGGAAAAGAAAACTTGATTTGCAGGTTAACCAAATCTCTGTACGGTTTAAAGCAGGCGCCAAGGTGTTGGCACAAAAGATTTGATTCCTTCATTATTAGCCTTGGATACGACAGACTTAGCTCAGACCATTGTACCTATTACAAGAGGTTTGGTGAAAATGATTTCATCATTTTGCTGTTGTATCTGGATGACATGTTGGAGGTAGGCCCCAACAAAGATCAAATCCAAGAATTGAAGGCACAGTTGGCTAGGGAGTTTGATATGAAGGACTTAGGACCAGCAAACAAGATTTTACGGATGCAAATCCATCGAGACCAGAAGGATAGAAAGATTTGGCTCTGTCAAAAGAATTATTTGAGGAAAATCTTGCAACGCTTCAACATGCAAGAATGTAAGCCAATTTCAACCCCACTTCCTATGAATTTTAAATTATCCTCAGATATGTGCCCTAGTAATGAAGCAGAGAGGATAGAAATGTCTCGAATACCGTATGCATCAGCAGTGGAAAGTCTTATGTATGC
Organism: Stylosanthes scabra; assembly: GCA_036250425.1. NCBI lineage: Eukaryota > Viridiplantae > Streptophyta > Magnoliopsida > Fabales > Fabaceae > Stylosanthes > Stylosanthes scabra. The sequence goes on along the minus strand of JASCZI010060735.1, from coordinate 27,656 downwards.
CATGATCTGTACAAGGTCAGATACTGCTCAAGCAGTTGTGGTGGTTAGTCGGTTTATGGCAAATCTGGGTAAAGAGCATTGGAATGTTGTTAAGAGGATCCTAAGATACATTAAAGGGACCTCGAATGTTGTATTATGTTTTGGAGGATCGGAGCTTATTGTCAAGGGATATGTTGATTCAAACTTTGCAGGAGATTTTGATAAACGAAAATCTACTACAAGCTATGTGTTCACACTTGCAGGAGGAGCTGTGAGCTGGCTATCTAAGTTACAGACTGCCGTAGCTCTATCTACTACAGAAGCTGAATATATGGCAGCTACACAAGCATGCAAGGAAGCTATTTGGATCCAAAGGTTAATGGAGGAACTCGAGCACAAACAGCAGAAGATTCTTGTGTATTGTGACAGTCAGAGCGCCTTACACATTGCAAGAAATCCTGCCTTTCATTCAAGAACAAAACACATTGGAGTACAATATCATTTTGTTCGGGAAGTAGTAGAGGAAGTGAGTGTTGATATGTAGAAGATTCACAATAGTAAAGATTGATAACCTAGCAGATGCCATGACAAAACCAGGAAGTTTGAATGGTGTAGATCCTCATATGACCTATTGAATACATGAGCAATAGAAATTTTGAAAATTAGCTTTAAGTGGGAGATTGTGAAAATTAGTAAAGCTAATTTTAGAAAATAAATAAATAAATAATAATTAAATAAATGAAAGGTAATAATCATTCCTAATTTATAACCATAGAATTTCAGTGGTTGAAAATGAAAGGAATTATATACCTCTAATTGACGGATGGTTCATATCCAATAGACTCAACTATAAATTGAGTTTTTCCATAGTTCATTTCAATGAGTTCATTTCAACAAGAGCAATAGGTGTTGAGTTGCATAGAGAGTATTTTCTTTGAGAGGTTTTTTCCTATATGTATAGAGATAAGTGTATTCTCCTTTTGTCAAGAGAGAATGTTATTGTATTCTCCTTGTAATAAAAAGAAGTTGTAAATATTCTCGAAGAAAGTCATTCAATTGTTCACATATAATAGACAGATTCTTAATTTTTCATCTTTATAATTTTGCTGTTTCATTTGTCTGATACCTAACATTATTGTCCTCCAATTTGTCAGCTAATGGAATGAGGTTGTTCTTGAAGTTTGAAGGCCCATAAATTAAGAGAGCCATGGTGGATAAAAAAACCTGCTCTATATCATATAAGATTAATGACTTGAAGTTAAATGAATCTGAGCAATTCTCAGCAAAAACAGAAACAACAAATTCTGCAAAATAGTAGTAGAATTACAGAAAATTGCACTAAAAAGAAAGAAAAGAAATTAAGAAAGTGAAATTTTAGATTTTTTTTAAGTAATATATTATAACATACTGGTGACACCTGAATAAATAGTGTTGTGATACACGGCATGTGGATAAATCATCTTATAACACATGGCATTATTCTCCATATCAACGTATCACATATTACTAATTGATACTTCATCATTTTATTCCACGTAGTCAAATTTTCTTCACACGTAATACTGACGCTCTAAACCAATATCCCACAACATTGTTAACGAAAAATAAGAGGGGGGATTGAAAATTTAAAAATTCATTTGAGATGCAAATCGAATTTTGGAAATAATTTGAGATTTAACTCCAATTGGCTTCTCTTATTCTATTTATTATTAATTAAAATTTCAAAAGCAATGATTGGTTCAGATAGAACCAAAATCTAATAAGAACTAAGATGCATGTATAGAGATATAATATATGAAAATTTATGTAGTGGTGAACTTCAAAAAGAAATGGTGAAATAACCGAAAGCTATTATGAATTAATTACGCGGTGGCATAGAGTCTATCTCCAATTTAGAGGGAATATGATATAATTAAAACTTAAAAGCTTAAGCTTATTATGGTAATCTAATATAAGCAATGTCAAATGGGAATAAATAAAACGCGTATACCATGTTTAGTAACAGTTTAGTCTCTCTCAAGTGGGAACTGGACTTTGAACCTACAACCTAGTCTATATGATCCTATGTCTTATTTCTTTTTTCTTTAACAACAGAAATACAGGGATGAAAATTGGGCATTTCAAGATAAATAATAGAAGTATTCATACTCGCCTTAAATTATGAGTATTTAAATATACTTAAATTTACGGGTATATTCTTGTCTCATACCCAATATACATGTACGGAGATACCCAAATTAATAAACTAAATCAATAATATTTATAACGAGTAAGAACAAAAGCACACACGAAAAATTTTATGGTAAACAAAAATATATATAAAAGATTCGAAGGAATAAAAGTACATCTTAAATTATAATAAATAATAGACAAAAATACACATATCGTGTATACTTTTGTTCATCATTAATTATTAGTAAATGAACAACATGTATACTTTTTCTATTATTTATTATATTTGAGATATATTTTTATTCTTTTGATTCTTTCATATATATTTTTATCTATTATAAAATTTTTCGTGCGTGCTTTTATCTATTTACTCTATTTATATAACATTTAGAGTGTTCTAAATTACCTAAGTTATTATCAAACTATATGCAAATTCTAAAATAAAAAAATTATATTATATTTATTATTACGAACTACGAGACGAGACATGTAATGGGAAGAAATAGTCATTATCTATACCCGCATAAGAACCAAACATAACTAAAAAACAAATAAAATAAGTATTACAAAAACTCACTCCTACCAATTTATTGTTGAAACATATGTCGAGTGAGACTAATTCATTTGGTGCAGCCTCATGCTAAAATTCCCTATCCTATTATCCCAGGTTCAAAAATTCCCTATATACATCCAAAAAAAAATCATTAAAGAAACATGTCTTATTTGAAGTAGGTCAAGTCGGATCATATCGAATTCGGTCAGACCAAATTGCCATCCTTACTTCCTATGTATTATTTTCAAAATCATTTTTTCCAGTATTATTTATAAGGAATTAAGCAGCAATAAGGTAGCATTTAATTTTGAATATTGAGACTGAAATTCAATATTGTGTTCGGTGAATAGGGATTGGAACTAAAATTTCAATCTCAGTCTCCAAAATTTCAATATTTTCAATACCTCCAGATAGTGGGGACCGAGGAATTGGAGACTGTGACTGAAACTTTAATAATTTTTTTTTTCTCAAATACCCTTACTCAACATTAAAATTTCAAATACTAATCTTTGACATTCCTTTATTAACTTAATTTAATATCTATCTTTCAGTCTTCTAGTAAATTTTAAACCAAATACAACATCAAACGTAATTTAGTCTCAGTCTTTCATTCTCAGTCTCTCTTCAAAACGCACCCTAAAGCATGTGTAAATGTGCGAACAACAAGATATTATTCTTTTTCAACAAAAGTAAAAGGCTAGGCCCTTCAACTCTGAGGTGGGGCCATTGAAAAGTTAGTTATCAAAGCCCAAATTCACCGACAATAATCCGGGCTTACTTGAAGATTTAAGGTACTGCAAGAGACCAAAATCTAATTATGTGAGTTCCATTGCTCCAATAACACTACAAGAAATCCGGCTAATAGCGGCGGCTTAATAGCGGCTGTTGAATAAATCGTCGCTAAATGGACAATTTCAATTATTTTTGCGGTGATTTATCGTATTTAGTGGAAAAAACGCCGCAAAATTGATGTGTTTAGTGGCGGTTGATGTAGAAACCACGACAGAACGAATAAATGGCAGGAATATAGCGGCGGTTAAGATTAGAATCGCTGCAAAATGTATTTTTGTTTATTTATCATTTTTAACTTAGATTTTAATTTAATTAAAAGTTATACTAAAGAAAATTTAAATGGTAAAATAATATTTCACATCATTCAATTCTAATTAATTAAAAAGTGATAACTTCAATTTTTATGGTTAATATAATATTTTTAATAAATAAGAAATATAATATAAATCACAATTTAATAAATTATTTTATAAAATTATCAATAATTTAATTTAAATCATTCAAAATAATGCACAACTTGTATTATATACAAACTTCTATATATAAAATTAATAGAACTATATGTGTTGAATGTTGGGTTGGCTTGGTGGAGTGGAATGCATGTTGAAGGAGCTTGAACTACCCACTGGTCCTTGGTTTGAATCTCTCCCAAGGAACTTTCATAATTGATTACAAAAAGAGGGAGTTTCCTAGTGTGGTGCAGCAACATTGTATTGGTGCACTAGGGAAGAGCGCGGTTCACGAGTTTGAGCCGCTGATTCGTAACTAGTTTAATAAAAATTAGCTTGTTTTCAACCGGTATCATTTAATGGCGATTCAAAGAATCGCTACAAAACGCACCGCCACTATATTTTGTGTTTCGCGGCCGTTATTCCAGCGGTTGTTAAAAACCGCCGCAAAACCGTTTAGCAACGCCGTTATAGGCGGTGGTTGGGTAACCGTTGCAAAATTGTTTCACGCCGCGAAACAACAAAAAAATCACCGCTAAGACCCGCTTTTCTTGTAGTGTTTAAAGTAGGGCTGCACACAGATCATATCAGATTGAATATGGCCGATTTTTCGATTTGATCCACACAATTTTTATCGGATTGGATCAAATACAATATCTACACTTTTGGTCTTCGTATCCGATCTGATCCGAGTGCGGATATATCCGAGAATTGCGGATATATCCGCATAATGTGAAAAATTTTAAAAAAATCTATTTGTTTGGTGAAATAACCCATGAATCCCAATATCTATCCTCTTTTCTCTCGGTTCATTATTCAACAAGTTTTAAAATAAGAAACATAAATACAACATATCCTCGAATACAATATTCATCAAATTAAAATTAAAAATTAAAAGCAATAAAGAAGATTGTGGAGGTTGCAAAGAAGAATCTTGTTCCCCCTTTCCCTTGTTGATTCTGCGTGATGGGGTGATGGGGTAGATGAAGCAAAAATTTTGGAAAATCAGAAAATCTATGATCTAACAAAATGAAACAAAAAAATTGACTAATTTATAAAATTAAAACTATTAAAATTTTATTTTTTTAAAAAATGAAATAAACCCAAAATTAAAAAAAAACCCTTACCAATTGGTGACCGGCAGGGTCCCCGACAGAGTAGTCTGAGCAGAGCAGCTTCTAATTGACGACGGAGACGAACCGGATGGTGGTGACTGGAGGCAACGACACGGAGGAGGAGGATGAGCAACATACACGAATCAGGATGGTGGAGGCGACCCGGTGACGGAGACGAATCAGACGATGACTCGATGAACTCGAACCACTGACCCAACTAAGACCGATGATTGAAGGAGGAGGAGGAGCGGCGGCTGGCGTGACGACGGCAACATCAAGAGGAGGACCAGAAGTAGCACTGTAGTGCTACTGGACCACGACTCAACAATAGATTAGGAAGGCCTGGACTTGGACAACGCCAAGAGTAAGACCACTGACACAGACATGAGCTGATGGCGGCAGCGCCGAGAAGAAGAGAAGTGATTGTTCTGTGTATGTATGAGAGTGAGAAGGGGAAGACTGAAGAAGACTAGGGTTTGTAAAAGTAACGCGGCTGCTAGGGTAAAAATAAATGAAAGGAGATGTTACTATCATATAAACTTATTATTTATTTATTTATTTATTTAGTATTCGGATTCGCGGATCTGCAGATCAGATCCACGGATGAACACATGAAATCCACGATCCGCACCTTGCAGATCGGATCTGCAATTTGCGGATTGGATTCGATTTTTTACTGTGAATCTGCAAATATGATCCGATCTATGAACACTCTTACAACAAAGTAAATTAATTTGTTAATGCACCAACTAAGTTGGTTAAAATTTCAGCTCGTTAAATTTGTCTATTTACAGAAAAATGTCAGAGATTTAATTTCTATGATACATATATAGTAATTTATTAATGAAAGACACATTTTTAAATGAAATTTAAATCCATACACATAGATTAATTTTTAATAATTTTGGTTTAGATAGAGACATGATGGATATCTGGGGTGTCAAAACAAACTACCTACCACACCAAGAAGGCTTGTCCAAAAACTAGGTGGAGTGGGCCGACTTACGAAAGTAAAATGAGCCCTAAGGTGACTGTTCACCTTCTATATGGCGGACCAGTGGGTCGATTGATTAGTCCGTCTAAATTTTTTTATTAGTAAAGTTAATTTAAATTAATCTATTAAAAATTAATTTTACCATAATTCAAACACAAATTAAAAATAGTCAAATTACAACATATTTTTTTTTCAATCTTCTTCTAAATTATCAACATTTAATGGTTAATACATGTTCTCAAATTACTGCTAAGAATAAAGCAAATAACAGTTTCAACTTAATTTCTAAATAACATACAATTTTAAAACAACAACATTTACAAGTTACAACACAAAAATAGAAATAGAGTTTTGTGAAAACAAAAGAACCTTTTGTCTTAAGAAATAAGTTAGGTCACATAACTTGAAGCATATGTATGTGAGTGAAAAATGAAATAAATAAAGAAAAATAGAAGATAAAATAAATAAAAATTACCAAAAAAATTAAAAAAAGAAAAGGCAGAAGAGATGAGTTTATATATATATATATATTTGTAGTATTCACCTTTTTTTTGGTTTATCAAGCTCAAAATCTCAATAACATTTGAATATAAATATATAAAATATTAATATGTTAAATAATAAATAATAAATGTATATTAATATTTATTTTTTGAGAGAAAGAAAGAATATGTGTTATAATTTAGAGGTGTTTGGATGTATGTGTATGATAGAGGGTTAAAATAGACTTTTTGTTAACGTTGGAAGCTAAGTCCCGTTCTTCTCCTAGATGCATGAAATACCAATTAGAACAACCAAGAGAAAAATTTAATAAGATAAAAGCAGGAATAATAGTAACTACTGTAAAAATAAAAATAAAAATAAAAATAAAAATAAAAAATAGAAAATTAGTAACCAATTAGATGCATGAAACACCACTACTTCTATGATCTCTTGCATAATTTGTATATCGAAATAATTAAAGATATCATTCACCCACTTATAAAGAAAGAATATTTGTATGTATATTATAGGAAGCATTTCAGGTGTTTCAAGATATAAATAATTTAATATTTTTTGTTATTTTTAATTATAATATAATTTTAAAACATATACATATTAAAATGAATGGTTAAAATTATTGAATTATTATAAATCATATAACATTTAAAATATTTCTTATGTTATATATTCTTCTCCTTATTTATATATAAATTTTGTTTCGACTTATCTAATCTTGATGAGAAAGTATAGGTAGCTAATATTAAGAAGACAATAGGGAGCCAATATCATTTTTTTTTCTTTTCTCTTTTCTTTTTTATCACCTACTATTTTTCTAATTACACTCATTAACTCCCTATTGATTCCCTAACGTTGGTTTCTTAGCATTATTCAATTTTGATTTAAATCACACATGTAGTTGTCATATGTGAGATTTTCAACGAAAATAACTGCATATACTAAATTTTGAAGTCAAAATCTATTCACACATTGATACATATTTGTATTGCTTATCACTTAATTAAACCATTTTGCTAGTACAATAAATGGGTTCTGCCTCTTAGTATTGTAGTGATTTGATTTAAAAAATTTTTGAAAAAGACATACTTAGTTTAATTTATTATATATTGGCCGTCACCAAAAAAACTTATTATATATTGGCCAACACCAGAAGGTTGGGAGAGAGTTAAAATGTTGTGGATGTCTAAATCAAGCATGCATTTATCATTGTTCATCCCATGATTAATCATTATTTATGCCTACTTTACCTAAGCACAAACAATGTTTTGTTGGAAAATTTTATCAACATGTTGTTAATAATCAAAAGTCTATCTTTTATAGATATAAAATTAATTTTTTTAGATAAATTTATTGATATTTTAAATATTTATGGATAAATTTAATAATTTTTCTTTTAAAAATATAATAAAAAAAATTAAAATAGCCAACAACAACAATAATAATAATAATAATAATAATAATAATAATAATAATAATAATGCATTCAAGAAATTAGAGGGTACTTTTTATTATTTATTATTATTTCCCTTATTAGATCTATTTATTTTACATCATAGACGCAACAGTAGCTTCCTCTGCATTAATTCTTATATGAAATATTCTTAGGTCATCAAAAAAATTTCATATCTAGGGTATAGAGCCCACATGAAATCTTATGATGGTCTTCTGCCATGATGATGACATACTTGGAAGCTTCATAGACATCCCAATCACTGAATCCTAATTGATAAATATAATTGACACACCAGAATATGTCTTTGATTAATTAATTAATTAATACCACTAACTACTATTGCTATTTACTTTTGTCCCTCGATCACTTTTCCTCAAATGGCTAAGTCAAAATATTATTACTTTTGCATAAGATAATTCCATAGCTGAATGATGTTAATCTGACTATTAGTGCCCCCTAAAGATACTGATCTAAGTATATGTAAATTGTAATAAGCTTCATTATAAGAAGGAATATAATACTAATTAAAGTCTGTTGTAATAACAAGCCACATTATTATTTAAAATAATCCTATAGCCTCGTCATGTGTTATTATTATGCACTAATTATAAGGATTTTTCAAAGATATTCTCAAACCCCACATTGGCAATCGCTTAATCCCATAAAAGCCTCTATCCAATCCTCATGTTTAATTGTAGTTAGTTGCCGTAATTGTTAGGTATAGTAACTGTGTTAGTTATTAGTAAGTTAGTTTCACAATGTGAAAAACAATAAGTAAATAGTTTACGAGAGGAAAGACCTTTAAATTTAATTCCTTTAGATTTTGAGTTAGGAGTGATATTTTATCATCTTATGTTGATACGGTCCTTATTTAGGGTCAGTTTGGTAATGTTGTGGCTATTAAAAAGCAACTTTTGAAGAATCATTGCATAGTCGTTTGGTAAAATATTTTAAAATTGGCTCTCAATAAGCAAGAGTCACACATATAGTGTTTGGTAAAAATGAGTTTTATTAAAATTTAGGAAAAAATACCAAAACTACCCATAAAAGATTCGGGCGCTGACAAAACTACTAATGAAAAAAAGAAATAAGTTTTCTACCCATGAAAGATGGGTTTTGTATAACAAAACTACCCAAATGTCATTAACAATGTATTGATTTTGGGTAGTTTTGGATAGTGTTTTGGATAGTTTTGTCATACAAAACCTATCTTTTATGGATAGAAAACTCGTTTCTTTCTTTCATGGGTAGTTTTGTTAGCGTCCGAATCTTTTGTTGGTAGTTTTGATGTTTGTTTCTAAAATTTAAGGTTAATGTGTCATTTTTCTTTTTGATGAAGAGTCAGAGCCAACTCTGAAAAGCTACTCGACAAGTGCTCTCAAAAGCATCTGGCTTTCAAAAGCCAGGAGCAAAAGTTCCTTAACTTTTCGAGTTACCAAACGTAAAAAGGTGACTTCTGCTCTAAAAAAGCAAGAACACTTAGTTAAAAAGTTTTACCAAACTCACCCTTAATTATCTTTCACAAAAAGAAGGATAATCATGAGTATTTATATGAATATTATCTTATAAAACTTTTAGAAAAGGAATAATTTGGTTATTTTACGTTCGAAGGATTTAACAGGTCGAATAGAGGTGTTATCGTGGATATTTTGCAGGTCTCTAACTAATCTTTTATTGTAGTTAATCTCTACTGATACCCGTTTCGATTGGCGGATTTTTTTCCAACCGTAGTTGCTATTGTAATTTCGGACATAAATTTTATTGAAACTTCGAAATATGATTACACTATAGGTATGTTGTTAGTTAATAAACACGGATATTTAAGAGGGGTGAATTGAGTAACTAAATAACAATGATAAATTTTTGGGAAAATATAAATTGCTTTAAACTTAAATAACTCAAATGTTTGTACTAGTATTTTTTCAAGGATTTAAATTAATTCTTAAGAACTTACGAGGATATTTTACCTTCCAAGACACTTGTTGAAATTAGATAACGAAAATATAAAAGAGTAAAGTTTAGAAAGCGATACACAACGAAGTATAGTAGTTCAGTACAATCCTTACCTACGTCCACTTTTTCTCAATCTCAATCGAGAAGTTCAACTATCACCCAGCTTCAAGGAGCTTGATAAATCATTTACAACTTTGAGCCTTAGATTCTAACACCTCACGGTATCTCAACAATAACCCACTCCACTCGAAGCAATCCCAACTTTAGATCATGAATTTTCCTTGAGTGTTTATTACATCGACTATAATGTTTATCTCTCGACTTAATGATAAAAGAACCAATCTCTTATCTTACAGTTGAAGTAAACAAAATTTGGTTTCTCTCGAATAAGAGTGTATGTTTATAAATGAAGCACTATGAGTCAAATATCAAATATCTCTCAAATTAGTGTATGTACTTTGAAATTGATCTAGAAATCATGTATAATAGCAAAAAGGTTTAAAACAATTGTTGTTGTGTAATGAAATGAGCTCCAAAACATGTATTTATAGATGTTCCAAAAATTGGAACGTCGATAATTAGGTGGGTTGGAGATAAATTGTCAAAACTAGCCATTATGAGTGTTTTCTGCGTCAGGTAATTGATTATATTGAGCTACAATCGATTACCAACTAGCCATTATAAGAAAAATTTGAAAAACAGCTCCAAATAATCAATTACTATCGTACAATAATCGATTATTTAGTGCATCTAATCGATTTCTAGTCAAAACAATCGATTGCATGGAAGTGTTTATGCTATATAAACGTTTTAAACACATAAGAATCAATATCAAAATACTTTAAATTGATTCATATCTTAGTTTAGCATATAAAACAAGTTTTAAGATATATATGGCTATTTTACATCTATTATTTTCTTGAAACTTTATAAACACTTTCAAAACCAATTTTAGAAAATATTTTCTAAGTGTGTGAGAGATATTTAATTTTGGTTCTTGGTGACAAGATAATTACTTAAGTTCTTAGACTCTAAAACGTCTTCAATGTTGTGGACTCCGTTTTCTTGTCGTTGTTGTTTTGCTTGCGAATTTTCAAATCCTTCGATAGTTGTCATTCATCAAAACCTAAACAAAAATCTTTGCACATATTGTAACATGATTTACAGATGCCGGCAGATCCTGGCAGTTGAAAACCACCGCAAAACGTTTACCACGGTTCAGCTAATCGTCGCCTATATATATGCCAGTAAGGTTTTGTAGCAGTTATATGTAACCACCATTAGAATAACCACCACTAGACGGATGTTTGTTTTGCGTAACCGCCGCTGTATGTGTTAACGGGTTTAGGCTTTTTATTTTGCGGCATTTCTGTATATGTTGTAAAATTAGGCCTAGTAGTGCTACCTCAAGAATATGGTGACAATGAATTGATAATGGTAGTTGTAAATAAAATTGCAAATTTGAAATAAAGTTGTTAATTAAAACTAGGGATTATGAGTCATTCTATATGTTTAGCCTTATCGGCTAGTGTTCTACAATTAAATCCACTTGCAAGCCTACTAACATCTTAAGCTTTTACACTTTTG
>JASCZI010060734.1:42789-55239 GCA_036250425.1 Stylosanthes scabra | reverse complement strand
TATATATATATATATATATATATATATATATATATCATTTCCATCGATACTAATGTGACACCTATATAAAAATCATGTAGAACTGGCTAAATATTAATATTCAAGAGAACACAAATTTTAAATTTTCAAAACTAAGAATCAAAATTAGACATAAAATTTTAACAATTAAAAATTAAAATTCAATCTAGAGAAGTGAATAAATCTAGAAACCAAATCTTAAAAAATCACAAATCATACTCCCAATAACTTATCGTCAAATCCATAATTTAATAAATAAATAATCCAACATCATATCTAATTAATCACTAATAAATTTATTTTTGTGCCCTGCTAGGGTTTATCTTTGTTTTGTGCCCTGCTAGGATTTCTCATTGTGTAATCATTAGATGTCTCTAATCTTTCTTCAACTCAATTGCGTTTGACTAAGGATTTAGTGCCATACTAATATGATAATTCTCGTTGTTTTCTCTAGAATTTCTTAATCTTATTTCTAAACTTCTTTCTTAATCCTTATTTTCTGGGTGAGGTTTCTGAGCGAAGGAATCCTTGTTTTTTGAGTGTGAGTGATTACTATTTTCACTTAACAAAATCATAATCTGTTTTTTGAATATAGTTTGTGAGGGGGGAAACACATTGAGAGTTTATCTTGATCTACATTACTTAGGATTACTTCCTACGTAAGAGTGGATCAGGGTACGGATACACGAGTGTGAGAGTTCTTTTCTTTCTAATCCTTTATTTACATTCTTCTGATCATTGGTGTACTTCTCACAATGTCTGCTATTGTGAGACATAGAAATGCTGAACCTGCATAGATCGAATCCCATGATGATGATGTCGTTGTGTTGGATGACTCTGATCTGAATTTGGAAGTTGAGGATTTCTCCAAAAGTCTGGTTGGAAGAATAATGTCAGACCGAAGTTTCAGTATTGGGATAGTTGAAAGTGCTCTCACTGCAATTTGGAATTTCCCTGAAGGCTTCAGAATTAAGGCTCATGGAGATAATGTTTACCAATTCTTTTTTGCCAAGGAGACTGATCTGATCCATGTGGAACGTGGCTCCCCATGGCTGATTAAGCAATTCACAATTCATGTCCGTCGTTGGAAATTGGGTGACACTTTACATGTTTCAGATTTCACTATCATTCCAATGTGGATCCAACTATGGAATTTGCCAGATTTCTGTAGAACCAAAGAAGCTGCTAAGAAGATTGGTGAGAAAATCGGTCCTGTCTTGGAGATTGATCTCTTTGAGATGAGGCCTAAAGAGATCCAAATTATGAAAGTCAGAGTGAATGTTGATATAACTTATACTCTGAAACAATTTATCCGCATTGCTAGCCCTGCAAAACAGCAATATGAAATTTTGTTAAAGTATGAAAAATTGGGCACTTATTGTCGTTGCTATGGATTTTTGGGGCATGAAATGAGAAGTTGTGATACTTATCTAACTCTATCAGTTTCAAATGATGCTCCTCTCTTGGCATGGAGAGCTGATTTAAAGGCTGATCAAAATGGCTGGAGGGTGTGTGACTCCAAGGAAAACAATAATCCTAATTGGCGTGGGAGAAATTCTACCTTCAGTCACTCTAACAAGAAGCCTACTCCTGTTAGTTTGATTAAGAGTTTTGCTAAACTCTCATGTAATGAGGGTCTTTCTAAGGAAGATGTTATTGAGAAGGATTGTTCTCCATCTTCCCCAGCCATGACAGTTACAACTACACATGAAGCTGTTGATCTTCAAACTTTCCATATTGGAGTTTCTAATACTAGTGCAAACACCAAACATAAGAGGCAAAAGCTGAAACATCTGGATAGAGCGGGTATTTCTGATTCCCAATTGCAGAGTGTTATTGGTGTTAAGAGACAGAATGATGGTGCTGATTTAGAAGTATTTTTTGAGAGAGATAATGAATCTGAGATCAATTCTGCTGCTAAGGGGGAGGGTGCCAACCCAAATATGGCACCCAACTCTCAATGATCATGCTCATGTGGAATTGTCAGGGTATGGGGAATCCCCTGACAATTCACAACATCCAAGGGATCTGTAAATCCCATTCCCCGAGGTAATGTTTCTTTGTGAAACCAAAAACGTTACTTCGAAGGTTGTGTCTTACTGTTCTAAATTTGGTTTCAAATCTTCTCATTGTGTGGCTCCTATGGGATTGGCTGGAGGTTTGGTCTTGGCCTGGAAGGAATCAGAGGTGATCGATAACGGTTCTTTGCTCAGAGGATTTTTTCATCCTTTTCACTTGGAAAGATGCATTGACTCAGAAAATATGGAAGGTAGCAGCAGTATATTTGAGCACTAATGAAACTAGAAGAACCGAACAGTTCTCTAAAATCTCATCCCTAAGGAATCCTTTGGATGATTATTTCCTAGTTTTTGGTGATTTCAACTCAATTAGCTCTCACCGGGAAAAGGAAGGTGGTCGCATGAAATCAAACTCCTCCATTGATTCTTTCAATAATTTCATCAACCAGAACAATTTGGTGGACTTAGGCTATAATGGGGACAGATTCACTTGGTGTAAACGTCAGTATAATGCTAATTTAATCAAGGAAAGATTGGATCGTTGTTTGGTCTCTACTGCCTACAGATCGGATTACCCATCTGCCTTTATTTCTCATCTAGATGATATGGGGTCTGATCATCGCCCCCTTCTCTTGAGGTCCTCAATCCAAAGCTCCAAGCCGAAGAGGCGTTTCTACTTTCAAGAAAGATGGTGTGAGAATGAGGAAGTTTGTAACCTAATTTGTTTGGCGTGGAAAACTCCAGTTCAAGGTTCTTTAATGTTCAAGTTCTACTCTAAGTTGAAGACCTGTAAACACCGAATTGTGGAATGGCAAAGGTCAGGAAGAGGGAACTCAAATTCCTCTATTCAATGCCTTCGTGAAGAGCTGATTTTAGAGAAAGAAAAAGGGCAGGCAGCTGACAGCATAACAATTCTGCAAAAAGAAGAAGAATTGGCAGAGGCTTTCCTAAATGAAGAAAGATACTGGCGAGAGAAGTCTCAGGTTAAATGGCTACGTCACGGAGACCAGAACACTAGATTCTTTCATACATCATTTCAAAACAGACAGAGGAAGAATTCAATTTACAGGTTGATAGATAACTCTGGTAACTCTCACAATACCTCGGAAGGCATTGCTAATACATCAATCTCTTTTTTTGAGGAGCTTTTTCACACTACCAGTCCTAGATCAGCTGTAGAAGTCTTTCAAGATTTGCCTATGAAAATTGATGAGGCAACTAATTCTATGTTGACTAGCAGAATTACTGAGGAGAAGATTAAGAAAGCTACATTTTCCATTAATCATCTTTCTTCTCCTGGGGAAGATGGTTTTACAGCTAAGTTCTACCAATTCTTTTTGGCATACTATCAAATCTGATCTCATACCAGGGGTAATCAGTTTCTTTTCAGGTGGTAGAATGCTACGATCTTTTAATCACACACAAATTTGTTTGATACCAAAGATTCCTAATGCAGAAACCATGAGTTCTATCCGTCTAATCAGCTTAAGCTCAGTTTTCTACAAGATTATATCTAAGATTCTCTTCCATAGAATGCAAGGAATATTTGATCGGCTAATTTGTGACAGTCAAAGTGTGTTTACTAAGGGGAGACTAATTAGTGACAACATCCTTTTAGCCCATGAGTTAATGCATTTTTTGAGACACAAGAGACATGGTTCAACAGAGTTAGCTTTGAAACTTGATATGAGCAAGGCTTATGATCGTGTAGAGTGGAGCTTTGTATGGGAAATTATGAAAATGATTGGTTTTTGCAACAAATGGATTGAATGGATGAAGCAGTGTGTTTCTACGGTTTCTTACTCAATACTTGTGAATGGATAATCTTATGGTTATTTCTCTCCATCTAGAAGTTTACGCCAAGGTGATCCACTTTCTCCCTTCCTATTTCTACTTTGTGTTGAGGGGCTCTCCTTTTTACTGAATAAAGGTGAACTACTCCATTCTTTTTCGGGTATTAAACTAAACCCTCGCTCTCCCTCCAGTAATCACCTCTTCTTTGCTGATGATTCATTACTATTCTATAAAGCCAACTCCTCTGAATGCTCTCAACTTCTAGAGATCCTATCGGTTTACAGTGAATTAAGTGGTCAAGTGCTCAATCTTTCTAAATCTTCCATCTTTTTCAGCAAAAACACCACTCCTTTCCTTCGACACTCACTCTCTCAACTCTTTCAAATTCCTCACATTGATTCTCAAAATAAGTACCTAGGCCTACCTACAGTGATTCATAGGTCTAAGAGGGAAACTTTCAATTATGTGAAGGAAATGGTTAATAAGATATTACAGTTGTGGAAGCGTTCTATGTTATCTACTAGTGGACGTGAGGTTCTAATCAAAGCGGTGGCTACTGCTATTCCCTTATACTCGTTTGCTTGTTTCAAATTACCAGATTCTCTTTTGGAGGAATTACACAGAAAGATCATGAATTTCTGGTGGGGACAAAAAGGCTCTGAACGTCGGCAGCAATGGATTAGCTGGGAGATAGTTTATAGAGATAAGCAACAAGGTGGGTTGGGTTTTAAAGACCTAAAAGCATTCAACCTTGCTATGCTAGCTAAACAAGGTTGGAGAATTCTCAGTAAACCTAACTTTCTATTAAGTAAAGTCTACAAAGCTAGATACTTCCATAATACAGACTTCATTAAAGCTACTGCTGGAAACAATCCCTCTTGGGTGTGGAGGAGTTTACTTGAAGGCAGAAAGGTCATCGAGAAAGGATTACTTTGGAAAGTCAATAAGGGTAATTGCATACGAATTTTTGAGGATCCATGGCTCAAAAAATTCAGACCTATAGCTATTTATCAGCAATGGAATCCCAACTCTAGTATGCAATGGGTTTCACAACTTATTGATGAAAACAATCAGTGGAGAATAGAAGTAATCAACAATGTTTTCAGTCCAGATATAGCAACAGAAATTCTACAGATTCATCTTGAAGCTAGTAGGGAAGATTACATTACCTGGGCTCCAGAGAAAAAGGGTGGCTATTCCGTTTCTTCTGGATACAATCTCGCCTATCAACTCTTCCATCCTCCAATCGAGTATCTTCTTGAGCAGTGCCGCCAGAAACAGTTATGGAAGACGCTATGGGAACTCCGCTGCCCTCCGAAGATCAAAGTATTTATATGGAAAGCTCTCCATGATGGTATCCCGGTTCGGCAACGTTTGCACCGCCGTATTCCTGCCGTTGTTGATATCTGCCCTAGGTGTGATACATTGGGAGAGTCTGTCAATCAATGTCTGCTGGATTGCCCATTTGCTGCAGAAGTTTGGGGAAAGTCTGAAATCCAACCAAACATACCCATACGATTGAGCATCTTGAATTCTGGAAGAGGTGGTTGCTTCTAATTGAAGATCTCCGTCGTCGGACTCAGTGGAAAAGGAAGGCGAGTATCTTGGTGGTCACCATGTGGAAGCTTTGGACATAACGGAACCTTCGTGTGTTTGAAAACACCACAAGCTGTTCAGACTCTGTCCTCTCGTCGGCCATGGATCTGATTACAGAGTACCATCAATTCCATCCACCGTGAAGTCTGCCTCTTCGTTCCCCTTTTCCCCTGTTTCTCTACAATTCTGTCTCTCTCTCACCCACTTTCATTATCATTCTACTTCCCTTCAGTTTTTTATTACTCAGCATTTATTTTCTAGTGGAGACCCCACACTTCTTTTCTTATTGGTTGTCCAAGTTGAACCCTATCACTCATGTATTCAATTTATTACATTAATGGAATGCAATACAACTGCCTTTGACAATAAAAAAATCACTAATAAATTTACTAATCAAATCTTAAAAATATTTAACAAAAATTTTTAATGAAATTCTCATATTAATGAAATTAAAACCTAAAGAACATAGAAACCAAATACTAATAAATTTACAAATAAAACTCCAAAATAATTACCATCAAACCCATAATTTATTTTATTGACAAGGGAAAAAACTAAAAAAAAAAAGGCAGTTGAATTTATTTCTGGTACAAATAATAAAAGAGTAAAATCCCAACCCGACCCCCAACCATTTGCAAATTGTACAAGTCCACCGTTGACAATATTAAAACCCCAAATCGGCCCCCGAGAATTTATGGAATATGACAAATAAACCCACGAAGCAGGTTGCTAATGGGTTACATTGATTACGTGTCAATCACTATGTAACATGTCAATTGACACTGTCAGGTTGGAGGTTTGGGATCAATAGGCCCCTCAATTAGTTTGAAGGTGTTGATAAGATGAAACCCTAAACTCCTTTGATCTCTTTAATCTCCCCCATTTTCCCACTTAACACCGACGAATGCCATAATAAAGTTCTTGTTTTTCTTGGATTAAATTCACGCCAACACCAAATATGCTGAGATCGCTGCCAAAGCTCTCACCTCTATTATCCTCACCAAGAACAATCAACATTCCTCGTTTCCTTGCAAATTCTCTCCGTTGCGTCTCTTAACCCAAGACAATAACAACAACACAAACTTCAACAGGTATTGTAAGTAACTAAGGTTTTCAATTTCATTGCTGAACCTTGCTTTTATCTCTGATTGATTTGACCCAGCTTCAAATAATGTATCTTTTTCATTTTGGGTGTCGCAAAGTGTGGTCCTTTTTTGCTCTTGGCTCCAATTTAGCTTCTTCTGTGTTACTGCTTGTTCTATACTTCTGTAATCATAGTGTTATAAGTTTTGCTCTTGGCCCTTTTTTGCTCTTGGCTCCAATTTAACATGATAATAGCTTTGCTGTTTCAATGAATTTTGATGAGTAAAAAACACCACGGATTGATTAGTTTTTTAACAGTTTAATTGACTTACTCTGAGGAGATTGGTTCTAAGTTTCTAACAAACAAATTTTTCATTTCTTGCAATAGGAATCTTCTTGTTGTTTCTTGTGCCGGTTGAACTCCAAAGTACTTGAAAAGAGAAAAGTTGTTGAAGGCTAACAAGTATAGGATTCTAGAGAGGATAAGGCTAGTGCTAAAAATCAAAGAGGACTTATGGAGGAAATTACTTAGACGATTGCGGTGCCATTTAGGCTAACAGTGGCAACCCACGTGGAGATAACTGGTCTGAAGTGCATGGCAAACACAGCAGCTTTGATATTAAATCCCACAATTGAAGGTCATCATCAATCTTACTCTGTTAGAACTGAAGACATCTGCAAAGATGTAAAGGGGGAGATCGAAGAGATAAAAAGGGTTTAGAGTTTCATCTTATCAACACCTTCAAACTATTTGAGGGGCCTATTGGTCCCAAACCTCTAACCTGGCAATGTCAATTAACATATAACATAGTGACCGACACGTAATCGATGTAACCCATTAGCAACCTGCTTGATGGGTTTATTTGTCATATTTCATAAATTCTCAGGGGCCGGCTTGAGGTTTTAATATTGTCAGAGGTGGGCTTGTACAATTTGCAAATGGTTGGGGACCGAGTTGGGGTTTTACTCAATAATAAAATAATTTATAACTCCCTATGTACATTATGACTTCAAGTATATATACTTGTAATTAAAAAAAAAATCCTGGAAGGAAGTTAATCGTGCTAATATATGCTAGTAGCCATATAATAATGACTTCTAATTACTCCATTGTTATTACATAAGTATCTTTGGGCTGATGATGAATCAATTTACACAAACATAAGAGATATAAAATCATAAAAAGATACAACTAATTCATCCTCTCCGTCTCTATTTGAGGTGGAGTTTTCTATTGCAGATGGTGCAATAAAATCTGCGCTTAGTGTTAAAGCAGAGAGGAAGACAACAGAAGCTCCATTGCTTATGAACGTCCATTGCCTGCACCATCCCTCCGCAGTACGGACACGCCCCCGGCGCTGCTTGCCTCGCTACAACCCTCTCGTTCTCCCCGCACACAAATATCAGACACATCGATTCGGTTAATCCTTTTGATTCCCTTCAAGTTGCAATTGGTTGTTGACGATGATGACGAGAATTATGTTTGTGAATTATGTTTGTTATGTGAGTGTTTGAATGAGAAGAGTTGTGTGAAGGGGTATTTATAGTTTATGGAAAGGAGGTTTGAATTTGACTGATTGTGGCGTGTGAGGGGAAGACCGTGGTTTGTTATGGAATATTGAGTGAGTTTGAGAGATTAAGTACCGCAGGGTACTGAAGGTCAAACACACGGTCAACAAAAAAGCGCGTGTCTGGAAACTTCTATGTTCTATCTCTAATTCTCTATTCTGTACCACCGACATGAATTTTCAGATTTTGTGAGTTTTATATAATTATTTTTGTTAAAAATTATAAATTAAAAAGTTTATTCGAAATATAAAAAAATTTAAAATTTTTAATGCATTTATTTTGTATTTATTAAATATAAATATCTAATTTTTTTTATTAATAGTTAACTTATAATATATCCTGAGATCAAATACATGTTAGACAAATTCAGTTATTATTAAGATAATATTATATGTAAATTTATTTTGATAAATTAAATTTAATTAAGTCATTTATTTCTATAATAAATAAAAAAATGAAAAAATTTAGAAAACTAACATATTTAAGAGCCAATACACTTGATGGTAGTGGTAAATGAGTTTCAAATGATAACTCATATTTGTATAGATGATCATTTTTATTATATTTGGATGATAATATTTTTTAATTTCAGATGATAAATTTTTTATTTTTAGATGATAGCTTTATTATTGATCTTACAGTCCTACTATTCCCACACCATTCTCCTAAACACCAAATTGACACCCGTATAAAAATACGGTAACTGTTTGTTTATTAACTGTATTACATTTTATTTTAGCATTGATAACCGTATTTTTATACGAGTGTAAAGAGGTGTCTGCAAAAAGAATGCGTGGATAGCATTCTTCTTGATCTTAAAGTTTCTTAATATTAGTTTGGTAACACCATGATAAAAGAATATTTTTATATTAAATAATAATAATAAAAATAACACCGAAATAAATTTTTATTTGATATTAAAATAATATTTTATTTAATATAAAATAAATTAAATAATATATTTCATTAAATTTGATTAGACAAAATGAACATACATTTACAATTATTATTATTATGAGTTAAAATTTTCCCTTTTAAGTTTAATTTAATAATATAAAAAATTTTACCGAGTTATTCATTAA
The DNA here is from genome assembly GCA_036250425.1 of Stylosanthes scabra. NCBI lineage: Eukaryota > Viridiplantae > Streptophyta > Magnoliopsida > Fabales > Fabaceae > Stylosanthes > Stylosanthes scabra. The sequence goes on along the minus strand of JASCZI010060734.1, from coordinate 46,079 downwards.
TATTTAGATCCATATGTCCCGAAGATAAGCATAGGTAAGGTTTTGTTTTGTGTTTTCTTTTTTTTTTTTTGGTCGTCTAAGCATAGGTAAGTTTCTATGTTGGAACCTTTCATCCCTCGACTTTTTAGGATTTTAATTAAAGTTTCTGACCATCTGTGGAGGAGCGAAGGTCATGATCACCCCCCACCCACCAATTTAATCCGAGTTTGACGGGTTATATATGAACATCTTATACTTAAATTAAATTGGAATAGATCTGAGTTATCGGTTGTTTTATTGAATCAGCCGATCCGATACAATTTTAAGAACTATGCATTCCATAAATCACTCTTCAAATTAAATTAAGTAAATTTTTTTAACTAATAAATCAAAATCTCAATTTATAAGATTCCATAAATTTATAAATCAAATAAAAAAACTCATAAAAAATTCAAATTTTCAATAAGTTGACCAAATTTGTCAACTTATTCAGATTTATAATTTTATGACTTATATAGGTTAAAATTAAAATCATGATAAATCTTATTTCCAAAAATGAGTATTCCTTCTCCTTTTACCTTTTTACAATTTTAAGTAGGAAATAGAAACAAATCTCACATATTTTCATTTCCTAAAATAAACAAAAAATAAATTAAATTTTGCTGACACCAATTGTGTAGTGGTGTTGTTCTTTTTTTTTTTTTTTTTGACATTGGTAGTGGTGTTGTTCAAAAAGCACTAGGGTAACGTGTGTGCCTTTCTATATCTTCTATGTATGAACGAGACACCTTCATCAGCTTCACCACTCTGATACTAAAGTTTGTAATGAAAAGACACATAAATGTTGTCAAGTTTATCATAGTTCATGTGTTATAACTTAGAAGAACTTCAAGGTGAGCAAGAGTTTGAGTATAACAACGTCATAGCAGTGTAGTCTGGAGCGTGAAGATCGATGCACGAGAATAAGAGAAGCAACTTCGGTGTTGAAACAAAACTCTCAGCACATGCATGATTAAGACTTTGTTGTTAGTGCATTTTAGAACAAGAGAGGGCAAGATGAAAAAAAAAAATGAAGAAGAACTGAAGAAGCAATGGCAAACCAATAATAAATATACATACATTTTGATTAGATGATACCTACGGAAAAGATAAATTAAATAAACCAATAATAACATGCCACATAAGATATAAATATACATATCAGCATATTATTTTTTATTTATTTTTTAAAAATAATTATATTACTATATGTGTATCCTAAACAATAAATGTAGTTGATCAAGTGATTTTATCAAGTAAATTACACCATGCGCTCTTTTTCCTTAATATAACATCAACCAAGTGCTTTAACTAAGTAAATAATCAAGTAAATCTGTTTCTTTTCGTTTTTCGTCTGCTTAGCTTGATTTGCGTGATCGATCATCGTTTTTGTCTTCCTCTATTGTTAGATTTCGTTCTGCAACTTTCATCGTCGTTTTCTATTGTTAGAAGAAGAAGAAGAAGAAGAAGAAGAAGAAGAAGAAGATGATGATGATGATGATGATGATGCAGATGCAAACATGAAAAATGGAAGGAAGGAAATAAAAAGAAGAAGAAGAAGAAGTAAAAGAAAATGCAGATGCAGACTTGGAAGAAGGAAGGAAGAATAAGAAGAATGTTTTATTTCTGCGCATTTTTTTTTTGTTTCCGCGCGTTATTGCTTTATGTTTCTGCACAATGTTGTTTTCTATCTATGCGCATTATTGCTTTCTGTTTCTGCGTAATGTTACTTTCTATTTCTGCGAAGTGTTGCTTCATATTTCTGTACACACTACAAAAAATACGTTTGTTATCGACAGATTTACCGTTGAAATTTGGGATGAATGATACCAGAGAATTTTGAGGCGAATTTACCGACGGAGTAAGGATAAAATTTTTTTATGAAAAATCTTACGGGCAAATTTTATTTTGCCATGGTAAATCTGCCGGCAACATTATCAGATAAACAAAAAAAAAATATCTCTCAAACACGAGTAAACATCCAATCCGACCCCCAACCATTTGCAAAATAGACAAGGTCACCCTTAATGATACTAAAACCCCAACCCAGCCCCTGACCACTAAGGAAATAGGACAACTAAACCCACGAAACTGGTTGCTAGAGGTCACCATGTCTACCTGTCAGTTACTGTCTGAGGTGTCAATTAACCATTTCCACATGGATTATTAGGACTATTTGGCCCCTCCCTTTGTTGATTAAAACTCACACTTCTCTTATAAGGTTGTTTCCCCTTAACACCCTCACTCCATTCCCAAAATCACAAATAACCCTAAGAAAGAACTGTTCGTCTTCCTCACTCTGTTCCCTCCAAAAACTCAAGGTTGGAAGATCACTGCTTCGTGCTGCTGCTAACGACGTCGGTTGCTGGAACTCACTGGATGCAGAGGACCCCAAAGCAGCTTGATTAAGGTACTTAGTCGCATTTCCCTTCTCCTCACCGTTTCTGTTGTTACTTCATGATGCCTCTATTTTTTTTCTCGACTACCTACCTCTGAAATGTAATCATGGATGCATGTTATGATCGGTTTGTTGTTCGTGAAACCATATAAATTTCTGTGGTGCTCTAGGGTTTTTAAAGGTTAGGGTTTGTCGAAGTTGGAGTTCTTCAATTTTTTTTGAAATTGGAGAGCTTGATGTTTGTATTTGAGAGAAAGATTGAGTGCTGATATGCTTATGTAAATCTTAGTAAGTTGTTTGATGTTGAGTAGATCTTATTAAGTTGCATAATGTTGAGTTATTTCTGTTATTTTAAGTTAGTAGATCTTAGTAGTTTTTTTATGTTACTTTGGCAAATTGAAATTGGGATTTATACTTGCTGCAGGGGCTACTAAAAGCTGTCAAGGATGTCATGCCTAGAGCACATCACCGGAATTGTGCTCTACATATCTGGAAGAATTGTGAGCAACGTTTTAGGGATAAACGTGCAAAGGCACATGTGTGGGCTGCTGCCAAGAGCTCAACTCCTATGCAGTTTAGAGAGGCAATGGACAGACTAAAGAATGTGAACCGTGGTGCATGGGAGTATATGAGCAAGTTTGATCCAAAGGTTTGGTGCAGAGCCTTTTTCAGCCACCTCCCAAAGAATGCAGCTGTCACAAATAATATGTGTGAAGTTTGGAATGGTTTAATCGTGGCTGCCAGAGAGAAGCCAATATTGACATTGTGTGAGGAATTGAGAGGCCATATCATGAGGAGAATGGCAACTCACAAAAGGCTTTTGAGTGCTTATACTGGAAAAATAGCCCCTGTACAGCAAATGCTGCTAGATAGA
>JASCZI010060734.1:18107-42694 GCA_036250425.1 Stylosanthes scabra | reverse complement strand
TATTTGAAGTTAGGTGTGGTACACATAAAGTTGGAGTTAATCTGCAGCAACAAACTTGTGCCTGCAACTTATGGCAATTAACAGGTATGATTAATGGTTGCATCATAATATATGTTCTCTATTTTTTTGTAAGTGACAACTTGTCCTGATCCAATTAAGTTGTTTACATTGCAAGGTGTCCCGTGTAAGCATGATGTCGCCGCAATCGCCAGAGTGAGAGCGAGACCTGCTGAAGATTTTGTGTCTCCGTACCTAACAATGGATGCAATAAGAAGAACCTACGACATCGGGATAAGGCCAGTAAATTCTGAGGAGTATTGGGAACCATGTGACCTGATTAGGCCTATTGCACCGAAGATTCACAGGCCACCAGGACGACCAAGGATGAGGAGGACTGAAACTGGAAAACCACCTCCTCCACCTCAACCTAACAATGGTGAAAAGGTAAGAAGAACTTTCCAAGTTACTTGTAGCAAATGTGGTGACAAAGGCCACTACTACAAGACTTGCAAGGGCGCGCCATCTAATCCCAATTAGCAACCAAAGACAAAGAAACAGAGGCAAAGAGGTAGAGAACAAGGCACAGAAGCTGCAGCTACTACCGAGGTACTAGTTTACTTTGCATGTTGCTGATTTGTTGCTGATACTGTGTTGGTATTTACAAATTTGGCCTCTTTTTGTGATGTTGCCTAGCAGGAACATAACTCTGGTCAACCTCAAGAGCCTCCACCTCAAGAGCTAACACTAGAGGAAAGAAGGGTAACCACTTTTGTCTTGATTGATTATTGATATATATGGATTTATAAATGAGGATAGACTAAAATTGTAATGACAGGCAAAGGCAAGGAAAAACAAGAAGAGGATGCCGAAGAGGCCTTTCATGCCTCAAGGAACAGAAGGAACTAGCAATCCACAAAATTCACATGAGCCACAAACTGAGATTCATCTTTCTCAATCTGCACCCCCTATAGTGGTAACAATCCGACAATTCACAAAATTCCAATACCAAAATTAACATTGTTTAGTTTAGAACCACGATAATAAATTGTTTGTTGGAATTGATGCTGCAGGATCATGTGGATGTAAACAACTTCGCCCCTCCAGAAAGGCATGTTCTAAATTTGCCAACTCCTCCTGCACCTATGAATGCATCATCATTCAGTTTAATCAACAGGCCTTTTCGACCCAAGCAAAAGATCTTCAGGGCACCTTCAACATCTCTGAACACAGCAGTGCAGCCGGATGCAACTCCTCAAATTGCTCCACCTTCTAACCCACCTCCTAACCCTCCAAATCCTGATGCTATTTTTGCAGAGACTCTGGCAGCAGCTAGTGGGACAACAACATCAAAGCTATTCAGGCACATTCCAACTCCTGGATTCAAGCCACCCCATCAGGATTCCACTAATGGATGAAGAATTACCTAGATTGCTATTAACTGTGTTTTTGGATGTAAAGCACAAACTTTGGTTGCTTTTAATTGCTTTTTGGTGGATGTAAAGCATAACTATGACTGCTGTAAACTTGGTTGGTGATGAATTCCCAACTCTTTTGTCTTGTTTTAGGTTTATAAACCAAAGTTATCAACTACTTTTTTATGTATAACATTTTGAGTACTTTTAAATGGTTAGATGACTTAAGATTATGGCAAAGTTTATAATTGATTATGAATACATATGTTGGAACTGAAATATGCTTCTGGCATTGAAATATGATTCAATACATATGATGAAATTGAGATACTGAATTACAATTCAATACGTAGAGTGCAGAGTTTATGTTACAATGCAATTCATTAATTTCTATTGAAACTGAGAACTAAAGACAAACAAATAGCAAACAAAATTCCAAGTAAAAATATGCCAATCCCCTTCCAGTCATTCAGTGCATTGCACCTCTTCCTATTACTCAAATCTGCAATCATCTTCTCCAGTGATATCATCCTTTTCTCAATACTCTTCAGTGGGTCTTTTACTTCAGGTACTTTGGTGCTGTCATTGGTGTGACCAAATGCAACATACTCATCCAACCAATAAAAATATCTGCAATGGGACTCTTTTCCCTAAATATGAAAATTGGCATAAAGAATCAAAATTTGCAGCATCAACAACAAAAGTTGAATTTTTTTGACAGATGAAAAAATTCTGCGACAACGAAAAGAAGAACCTTATTAAAGTGTGGGCAGCCAAAAAAAAGCCTATTAGGGTTCATGTCAGTGCAGGACTCAAACAGAATTGCATTTGTTCCACAATGACAGTTAGGGGCAACAAATCTCTTCTTCTTCGATGAAGCTCCGCAGTGGCTGCTGGTTGTGCTCCAACTCTCTCCACCGCCTGCTCTATCACGACTGATTGGGGTTGACTCTCTCCCTTCAGTTGCCATGACTTCCTTCGAGAAGATGAACGAGGGGATGAAGAATGAAGGAGGGGATGAAGAATGAGGGAAGGGATGAGGCACGATTAGGGTTTCATATTATAACCCTTCAAATCAACAAAGGGAGGGGCCAAATAGTCCTAATAATCCATGTGGAAATGGTTAATTGACACCTCAGATAGTAACTGACAGGTAGGCATGGTGACCTCTAGCAACCAGTTTCGTGGGTTTAGTTGTCCTATTTCCTTAGTGGTCAGGAATTAGGTTGGGGTTTTAGTATCATTAGGGTGACCTTGTCTATTTTGCAAATGGTCGGGGCGGATTGGGTGTTTACTCCTCAAACACACGCCCACTCACTCTCACAACTCACACGACCACACACACCTTCTGCCTCACGGCCCACCCACACCCACTCCCTGCATACCACCACCGTCTCTCTGCCGGCGCACCACCTTCAAGGATGTTCGCCGTTCACTGTCCTCTTCCGGTCTTCACTCTTCCCGTCTTCTTCCACACCATCGTCGAATCGCCCTCTTTAGTCTTCGAGGGTCGTGCTCGCCTCGTCCCGTCGTTTTCCTTGGAGGTCTTCCCACATAAAATTTTAATTTCACATCAAGTTTTCTCCCCAAAAACCTTTCTCTTGGTTAACCAAAACCCCAAAAATGTTTTCTGTCTCATTAACCTTCAATCTCTCCAAAAATCCCCCCAAAATCTCTTCAATCTGCTCGTCGACCTTCAATCTCATTACCCTCCGTCAACCCTCCGCGCCCTTCCTCTCCTCGTGGCACCACCCCTCCTCGTCGCGCCCTCCGTCAACCATGTCTAGTCGCATCGTCCCTGTCTTGCCACGCCTCCGTCAGTGCTCCCTCCATCGGAGCTCCCTCAACTCTTCACTCTTCTCTGAGAAACGGCGTTGGGGCTCCGTCGTCGCGCCCTGAGCTCCCTGTCTCGCAGCCCTCCGTTAGGGCTCCATCGTCACACTCTCCCGCTCGCAAATCTTCAATCGGCGCCGACGCACACTCTCCCTCCATGACCCTCACCATAAAACTAACTCATAAGGTACTTCTCAGATCACTCCTTCTATCAAAATTTTGCATAAAAAATGAATTATAGCCTCTGATTTTTCACTATTTGTTTCTGTTTGGGTCCGAAAATGAATTTATTGTATCTATAAAGCCTCTGATTTTCCATTCTTTTTTTTTTTGTTTCGGTTGAATTTGGTTTCTGAGTTAATTAGTTTTGTTTTGTGTTAGCCCCTTTTATGATTGTTGAATTGTAGCAATTATGTTCTTTGATTCTTAAATTGTTACAACTTAGCAATTATGTTGAATAGGGAATTCTCAAAATTAAGTCACAGGAAACTCTAGCTACCTCTGTTACCTTCTTTCTTTAATGACACTCTCATGTAGTTAGTTCTGTAATTCTCTTCAACATTGGATTCAATTCAATGCTATCCAATAAATTGAATTTGGTTTGTTTCCATAAGCTCAAAGTAGTAATTTTCACTATGCAACCTAGATTATACTTTGTACATGTATTCTGAAATTTATAGTTTTTTGACATAGGAATTCACTCTAGGGATGAGTGACCTATGCATCCTAGATTATACTTTGTTTATGTGGCTTCACTTGCAGTTGTAAACTTAACCCTTATAGATCTTCCCGGGTTGACAAAGGTTACAGTAGGTAAATCTCAAACCAAATGTGTTTAGCCTCTTATGTGTTTAATTCTATCTGCATTTTTGTTGCAAATTTTTGAATAAGCTGAAAACAGTCAAGGGAGGAGGCCTAATCAACGATGGAACATTTGATGACTTTGGTTCAATTTACAGCTGTTAGTGTATTTATTCTGCCTATTAATTGTGTGCATCTTCCTTAACTTTGAATATTAATACGCCAAGGAAAAGCATGGTTGTATTATATATCTTCTAGGAAGAGTTTGGTATTAAATGATGCTGTTGTGTGTTGCTTGTATTCAAGGAGTTAATATGCTAGTGAAGTTTATATACCAATGAGGCTCAGTTCCACTGGAGAATTTTAAATTGGGCAAGAGCTACTTTTTTCAGATATAAGTTATATTCTCCTAATCTCCTTTTAGTTAATCTATTAAACATTTATATGTGATTATTATTACTACTTGTTCCAAGCTATGGAGTCAGTTACCTTGTTTGAATTCTAAATTTACAGATTATAGCAGAATAGCACTGGTTTTGTCTATAATATTGTATGGGACAAGATCTTGCCATTCTTTTTGTTAGAATTCAGTTTGCATCACTTACAAATAGTACACTGTTATTGTTATTCCAGCAAATAAATCAAATGATAGCAGATGTGGACAAGGATGGTAGTGGTGCAATTGACTATGAAGAGTTTGAGTATATGATGACGGCCAAAATAGGAGAAAGGGACAGTAAGGAAGAGCTCATGAAAGCTTTTCAGATTATTGATCAAGATAAAAATGTAAGTGTTTTTGCTTTTGTACATCAATTTCTGCGTCTTGTTCTTGATTCTCATTGCCTGGGCTTTGGGGAAAATGCAGGGAAAGATATCTGTATCAAACATCAAGAGTATTGCTAAAGAGCTTGGTGAAAGATTCACTGACAGAGAGATCCAGGAGATGGTTGAGGAAGCAGACTTAGATGGTAAGTTATTCATATCCTGTCCAACTCTTTATTCTAACATAAAATTTTTTTCTTATACTCTTCTTTATTGTATGATGTTCAGATTCTTGCACTTTAGATCATGCTACCATTACTAACTTCTGTATGTGACAAAATTTGCTATGACTTAGAACTTCCATTCAAGGTTTTCTGTGATAATAATATGTGACATTGGGCTTGCCATCATAGCTAGTAACATGCATGGCTCATCCTAGTTAGTAGTTATAATTTTCCGCGATTAGGATTTAGGACTGGTTATGTCCTTGGCTGACTTCCAATTTTGATTTTATGAATTATTGGCACTACTGTTGGATTGTTATCTTGTAAGGAAATTTCAAACTGTTTCGTTAATTCCTTTATAGATTGAATTTATTGATTAATGCTGACTGTTATTTGTTAGACATGTCATGATTTTAATCATTAACACGTGCTTGATGGCTTGATTGTCTTCCTTGTACATATTAAAAGTTCATCCTTGTAACTGACATATATATATATTTTCTTTTTGGGTTTAGTCCCTTGTTTCCCTTGTTGTTTCCATTGATGGCTGTGACAAGAAATGTTCCATTACATTTTCAGTTGTTGTTTTGAGTGAAATATAAAGTACTTATTTTGCATTACTTGGTTATATATGTGGCTTTAGCATTGAGTTTTATATTTGATCATTGAAATGCGTTTTAAATTTCCAAGTTTCTATTATGTTATATATGTGATCATGATATGTTTGTTGTTTCATTGCTCCTCGGTGAAAATTCCTTTTAGGCTTTGAAAGTTAATTGAAATGTTGTTTTTACAGGTTATCAGTTTGACTATGTATTTGACTGGACTATATTGAAGTATCCAGTTCTAGAACTCGAGTGAGTACTTCTTTGTTCTTTCAATAGTTAGGATTTCCATCTATGACGTGACAAGAAATGTCCCATTACATTTTCAGTTGAAGTACTGCAATTTGACTCTGCATTCCTATTAGAACTAGGTTGGCTTATTTGTTAGGTGATGCAATTTAGCAAATTTTGGTGTATAAACTGCATTCCTATTACACTTGTGTTGTTCTTCATGTTTTTTACTATCTCTGGAGTATCATATAATTTTCTATTGAATATGTAATTGTATATTTTGTTGGTTAGTTTGAGTTTATCTAAACAGGCTTAGTTATTCTTATTTGTTTTTTATTTTTTTAATTCTGCTTCCATTACCGTGGGAATTACCGGCGGAAAATCCACCGGTAAAATTATTCCAATAAATTTTTCTTAAAAAAATGCTACCATATCGTTGACTCTAAATTCGCCAGCCAAAACCTGTTACATGTATATTTATATCTTATGTGGTACGTTATATAATTATTTTCAAAATGAGAAAGGCTTTGGGAGCCAATATTAGGGAGACAATAGGGAGTTAATATTATTTTTTCTTTTCTTTCTTTCATTTTATCACCTATTATTTTCTTAATTACACTCATTGGTTCCCTATTAGTCCCGTAATGTTGGTTTTCTAGCATTACTCTTTTAAAAAATAAATAAAAATTAATATGCTGACATGTATATTTATATCTTAAGTGGTACGTTATCATTGGTTTATTTAATTTATCATATCAATATCAATATGTATTATTTAGTCATTGTATCGAAGTAAGCACCAAATAATAATTTTAAATTTGTTATAAAACATTTACTCTCGATTCAATTTTGGTAAATTTTAAGATAAAAATATTAAATGATATAAATATACAAATATATTATATTTAATGATCAATTTTATTTGATATATCGCATAGTCATTAAAGGTAATGACTAGCATTGCTGATCTTTATAAACTCATTCATAAGAGTGCACCTTTTTATTTCTTCTAAATTTAAGAATTTGTGTGAGAATTGAATTGCAATTCTCTTAGGAATTCACTTCAATTCTATCTAACTAAAGTTTCCAAATAAGCTCATAATTGATTTGATAATTACTCCATAAATTTGATCTCTGTATATATCGGTGGTGATGTTACATGTAAAATTTTTTATCAATTAAATTCAATCAAATTAATTTAATTTAAATAAAATTTATTCTAATCATAAAAAAGTGGTAGTATATTATGCAAGTTAATTAGACTTGGCCTAACTCTTTTATACATTATACATTTTGAAGATTAAAATTAAAATTATGATAGAGAAAATTTTGGGAGCAATTATAAGGAGCCAATTAAGGAGCCGACACCTTTGGGTTAGCTGTTTGAGTTTTTATAGATTTCTAAGTAATGAACTTTTATTTGCTTTATATGGGCTACATTATGTGAATTCTCTAGCATTATTCATTTTCAAAATAAAAAGTTTTATTTACACATTAAAATTAATCACTCTGATATGCGGTGAAATATAAAATACATATGTAGTTTAATTCATTTTTAATGTGTATTTTATACTTCAATATGTATTATATATGGATGATTAATTTTAGTGTAAAATTAACATATCTCTTCCTAAAATGGGTATTTTCCTTTTACGTTTTCACAATTTATTTTAAGTAGGAAATCGAATCAAATCTCACATATAATTTTTTCCTAAAATAACCAAAAAATAAATTAAATTTTGCTGACACAGATTTTGTAGGTGTGTTGTACAAAGCACCAACCTAACGTGTTTTCTTTTCTATATCTTCTATGCCCGAACGAGACAGCTTCATCAGCTTCACCCCTCTGATATTAAAGTTTATGAAAGACACATGAATGTTGTCAAGTTTATCATAATTCATGTGTTATAACTTAGAAGAGCTTCAAGAACTGTATGTGGTAGTTCAAATGTAAGAGTCAATGCCAATTGCCAAGTAAGGTACTAAATATTATAATAATTCTTTTTGTTTTTCAAATAATTTTCTCAGTATTGAAAATTCCACAAGCAACTCGTGTTGGTGTTTGCTTCTAAATGTGCATGCAAGAAAGAACAAATCTTGGAACCACCTAGGAGTTCCCTGTTGACTAAATTCAATTTCATGTATGTTAGTCAATTTAAATAGAATCTTTTGTTCTTGTCTTCTACTCTTCTTCTTCTTCTCATACAAGAGGTGCAGGTTGTTGTTTTCTCTGTTGATGAAGTTAAACTGTTCTTAAGTCCTTTTCATTTTCATTTTTTTTTATTTTTATTTTTTAGTTTTGTTTCTTCTGTTATTGGTTCCTTTTGTTCTTGATGATTTTCATGCCTTTAAAGAAAAGTGTTTGATGCTGTGGTTTTAGTTTGGAGTGGAAAATTTTGGGTTGAATTTCATTTTTTGAATGGTGGATAAGCTATCATCAAAATTGAATCTTTTTCTTGTTGCATGTCTCAGTAAAAGACTGGTTTGTGGTTTGGTTAATGGTAGTTTCAAATTTTGGCAGGTTTTGACTTTGAAGTTTCATTCTTTCCACTGTTTCTGGATTTTGATTTCTGCCTCCAAAGGAGAAAATAAAAAGGTGAGTTTCTCTTCCATTTTTCTTTTTTCTTCTTTGAGTTTCCACATCAATTTCGTTTCTGTAGAATTTAATTTCCTGAAGTATATGACAATATCATTTTCTTTTTGAGCATATATATTACTTATTTGAAATTCATAAACCAGTTTTGTGGAATTGAATTTATTTGTGGAACTCAGCAGTCAGAATCATGGTCTATTCCACAGCTATGCTTGAATTCGACCAAAAAGAATAGTTAATTCTCAATTTGGTCCGGAAATTTCACTCTTTTGCTAAATGGTCCCTGGAGTTTATTTTAAGGTTTAACTCTTTTTAGTCTCGAATTTAGAAATGTAACTCAGCATCTTTTATCACCCAAAATTGTTAAACTAAACTTCTGGAACTATTTTAGCAAAAAGAGTAAAATTTCAGCGACCAAATTGAGAATTAACTCACCAAAGAAATTGAGAATTAACATTATCACTTGAAATGATTGCTTTTTGAGCTTTTCTTTAGCTACATATATATGGGATCTTTTATTTTATTTTCAAAGTTTTTGTGATATATTATTCTGCAGAAATGCTACGTTCATTCTAGACTACTGAAATTTGTTGAAGAATTTTACCAACATGGGTCAAGAATTCTCTTCCTTCTTTCGGTTTGAGTCGAAGAGGTTGCTATTGTTCATTGGCATTACTTTTGCGACAATTATAGCTCTCCAGTATCTAGAGCTTCCATATGATAAAGTTCTGGACTCTCTATTCTCTGCCAGTAACATACCTTCATCAGGAAATAGTAAAATCTCAGGTAAAGATCCACCTCCGGTGCTGGAAACTATTAACAATGTAACCATTTTTAATCTGGAAAATGTGACTATTGAAAATGCGGTTGAAACAGATAATAGAACTAGAGTGCCGGGTGCAAATGACAGTTCTCTAGGACTTGAATATAACAGAAGTTCAACCGCAGAGGGTGTTGAGAAAAGGGGTAATGTATCTGTTAGAAGGCAGGAAGAAAATCTTAGGCCTAGCGGTTATAACAAGTCTATTGGTTTGGATCTTTTAGCAAATCATTCTCGAGAAGAAAACATTTCGAGTCAGGAACATGAGTCTGCAAGGCTTGGTGCTAATTCTACTTCCTCAGTTCCTCAAAAAGAACCAACATATTTAACTCCATCTACCACAAATGTGAGCCTGAATATTTCGACTAAGGTGACTTCGAAAGATTCGAGCATACCTTTATCTCAAAAAGATGAAAAATCTATTCCATTGAAAGAAAAGGCTAAGAATTCCACTTCCGACAACATGCCTAAAGAGAATCACAAATCTCCAAAGGCAGTTCCTGAAGTAACAACAGTATCTGAAATGAATAACTTATTTCTTCAAAGTCACACATCCTATCGATCTATGGTATGTGACTAAGAACTATGAAAACTAAGCTTTATATTCATGACTTCAGTATATATATGTTTGCATTCTGATATTCTCATGCTTTCTTGTGCCATTAATTTCTTGCTAGAGGCCAAAGTGGCCTTCAGATGTTGATCAAGAGTTACTATGGGCTAGATCGGAGATCGAACATGCACCGATTGTAAAGAACGATCCGGATTTATATGGTCCTATCTATCACAATGTATCCATGTTCAAGAGGTAATTTTTTAAACTAAGATTCCCACTCCAAAAGAAAATGAAGAAGATTCACATTGATACCATCTAAGATTCCATCCAATAATATTATTTTGTCTCAGTTCTTTCCCTTAAATAAGATTATGATTATGATATGATGAATATTTTTGGGACCATTACTATTTCGATGTTCCTTGAAAATATATTGTCTATATTCCGCTTCAATAATATATCAGCGAAAAATACATTTCACCTTTCTAATTGCTAAGTAACTGTCTAAATTCTCAGGAGCTATGAATTAATGGAACAAATGCTGAAAGTGTATGTATACCGAGAAGGAGATAGACCCATCTTACATACACCATTTCTCACCGGAATCTATGCTTCCGAGGGATGGTTCATGAAGCAAATGGAAGCAAATACAAGATTCATCACTAATGACCCAAAGACAGCACACCTATTTTACTTACCTTTCAGTTCAAGGCAGCTAGTTTCAACCTTATATGTAAAAGATTCACATAATCATAAGAACCTGATTCAGTATCTTCATAACTATCTAGAATTGATAGCAGGGAAACATCCTTTTTGGAACAGAACTGGAGGTGCTGATCACTTTCTTGTCAGTTGCCATGACTGGGTATGTAGTATATTCTTCTCTTCTTCTTCTTCTACTTTTCTCTTCTTCCCCCATTGTCAATTGCATTAGTCCTTAACTCCTTCTATTTTCTACACTTCAAATAAATACCTAAATATATCTATCGGGAAAAATTTTTCAAATCAGATATTTTAGTCTCAATAACCTGGTTTTATTCTTTGCAAGGCGGTTTTGAGAATTACTTTTGTTGGCAAATTAGTCCCTTTGTCGATTTGAAGGGGACTAGTTTGTCTTGTAATAATTTGTTGGCTTAATTGTCTATAAAAAAAAAATTGTTAGGGTTATTTGTACAACATGCATATTAAAAATTGAGTGATACCTAAATTAGTTTTTAAGAAATATTTAGTGGGACACCTAGCTCTCAACAAATTTTAATTACCAAATCAGTCTACAAATTTTGCATTCTATTAGATAAATTAGCCCTCATATCAGAGAATTAGTCTATATGAAGAAACTAATATGAAAATCTTAATTTCTTTTAGGGATGGTTATGTCGTTATTAAATAATAACAGGGACTAACTTGTCTAACATTTTTTCAAGATTTGATACAATGATTGATTTGTCTAACAAAATAAAAAGTTGGGACTAATTCTGTTGATTAAAATTTGTTGAGATTAAAATGTCTTGATAAAAACTTCTTGAGGAAAGATTCGGGTATTAGTCTTAAAAATATGATAAAAACTTCTTGTCCGCTTAATTTTCGAGGACTTCTAAGTTCTAATCTATCTAAAATTTCATAGGACCAATTTGGGTGTTCTTTCTAACAAATATATGAATGTGATATATACCTTCATCATGCTGATGAATGTGATATCACACACTACCTTGTGTTTGTGATTCATATAGTTGATCCAGCCTAAAAAAAAAAATTTTATTATTGATTTTGCATTACTTTCAAGCTCAAACATTTTATACGATATATGATACTTTTCCACTTTGCAGGCCCCTGCAGAAACAAAGGTGGACATGTCTAACTGCATAAGAGCCCTTTGCAATGCTGATGTAAAAGAAGGATTTTTCTTTGGAAAGGATATGTCACTTCCGGAAACAAATGTCCGGAATGATAAAAATCCCACTAGAGATCTCGGCGGAAAATCGGCATCTAAGAGGAAAATTCTGGCATTCTTCGCCGGGAAAATGCATGGTTATGTTAGGCCAATTCTGTTGAAGCACTGGGAAAGCAAAGATCCCGACATGAAAATCTTCGGCAAGCTGCCGAACTACAAAGGTGACAGGAACTACATTGAGTACATGAAGAGTAGCAAGTACTGCATTTGTGCAAAAGGCTATGAAGTTAACAGCCCGCGAGTCGTGGAGGCGATATTCTACGAATGTGTTCCGGTGATCATATCGGACAACTTCGTGCCGCCGTTCCTCGAGGCTCTGAATTGGGAGACCTTTTCTGTGATTGTTTTGGAGAAGGATATTCCAAATTTGAAGAGAATACTTCTTTCTATCCCAGAAAAGAGGTATCTTAGATTGCAGATGAGAGTGAAAAAGGTACAAAAGCATTTCCTTTGGCACAAGAATCCTGTTAAGTATGATTTATTTCATATGATACTTCATTCTGTTTGGTATAACAGAGTTTTCTCTGCAATAACTTAGAAAACGATTCATATAATTTTCTGTGTTTGGTATTTTTGGGAATATTATTATTGGTAACCAAATAAAAGGTTGATAAGGTCATTTATTTTGATTAGCTAGCTCTTTGTAGAATTGTAGGTTTGGTCTTTAGTAAATAAAATAAATTTGCTTTTTAATATAATAAGAGTTTAATAAATAATGAGAGGCATCCATAGTCTAAACTCTAAATAATACAAGGTTCAAGGTTCATTAGTGAATATGATTTAAATGTATCACTTTGTTGGATGAACCTCTTTCAAAGTTGTTAATACTTTAGAGAAAAAATAATGTTCTAATCATTCTTAAATTAAGATTGTGGAACTCACAAATAATAAAAGGTACGAATTCAAATGTTTTTGTATTTGCACACTAAAATTAATCGATATGTATTTATATAGGAAAATATATGAATAGATGTGTAGTTTTATCATATTTTGTATTTTGATGTGTATGATATATTAATAGCTGATTTTATTGACTGATTTTGATGCGTAAATAGCATAACCTAAATAATGGTATAAGTTAGACATGAAAGTTGATGACCACCTGAGTTCTATAAAAGAAATTATTAGTTACTCTCATAAAGTTTAGGAAAGTTTTCACATGTTTCGGCTACTTTAACGGAACATCATATTCCTGGTACTATGAGGTTTCATATAATTATTTTGTCTTGTGGCAGTTTGTAAATGATAAAAATGTTCTTCATTTTAAACATAAAAAGATAAAAAAGAATATACCTTAAACAAGGCATTTGGAGCTCATTGAGCTATAGAATCCAGTGAGAATAGGTGAGGTAATAAATTATATCAATGGAATAATTTTTGTAGGATGACTTTTAGTTATTTGCATGTATATATTTGCATGTATATATACTGACTAATTATATAAAAAATTGATGAACTATTATTTTATATATATGACAAAAGATATTTCATTAGTTATATTTATCTTAATTGTAAATTTTTAACTAATTATTTCTATTGGTAGTTTCTTTTTATTAGAAAGATATTTTTTGATCGATTTATTAACAAAATAATTTTTTAAAGATTGACTTATTGCCTTTAATTGAGAGAGAAAGCTTATTGCTAAAGAAAATAATGTTAGAACAAAAAATAATTTTTAAATAATTATTTTAGGGTTGTTTAATTTTGTCAAATAAAATTTATTTTTCGTTATTACAAAGTTAATTTTTTTATTCCGTTAGAAAAATTTATTAATATTTTCTTCTTTTACAGATAAACTTAATAGTTTATTCTATTTAAATTCTTAAATTTATTTATTTTTATTTTGCAATAATTAGAAAGCAACCATCATATTGCTATAATTATTTAAAACTAGTACACAAATTTGTGCAATAACTAGTGAATGAAAACATACATAAAAATTATCCTCATTAAAAAAACATACAACAAACCACATTAACAACATACTGGGCCAAAAAGAAACTGGGCTTGTCAAACATGGCTGGCTGGTGCATCAGCTTGGCTACATGAAGCCATCTACAAAGGAGGTAATTTATAAAGGGTACTTAAGTAAGCACAACAGAACTAAACTTGTCAAGTCCAAAAAAAAAAAAAAAAGAACTAAACTTATCACTTACTAAACGAAGTCCAACCATTGTGATCCCTATCACATGGGTAGTATGCAAAAAAGCCACATGCAATCTCATCCATCAAATATAATATACAATATATCTTAATGGTCATTGTAATTGCAACATCACATTCCAATAAAGTAATTGTCATATGAGAAAATTTTCCGTTAGTTTATTCTTTCTAATCAAGTTATATAATATATAGGCTAAAATGATGACTAATTAGTGATTTGTTATTCAACTAATAAGTCAATACAAGTTTAATAACGCGGGATAAGTTAAACACTAATTTAGTTCAATTAAAATTAAGATTAATGCTAACAATATAAATTGTATAAAAAAATTTATAATTAATTCATGCGTGCTAATACCCTGACTAACTGTTATTTTGAGATCCAAATTCCAAAATTTATTGTGGATTATATCTTTATATATTTCTCAATTGTGAAGTACAAATTTTATCTATTAAGGATTAAAACATCAATTTCCGTTAGGAATTTTTTTTATCATACTCATCCTCTTCTTCACACGTACAAAACAAAATTTGTTTTCTATCTTCTTTCAATAACTCATTTATAAAAACCCATAAAACATCTCTCACTTACTCTCTCTTAGTAAATTTGCATGAACACCAATAAAAAAAGGGAACACCAATAAAAAAACGGGAAATACAACAAATAGAAGTATATAATGATTTTCACACACAGAAAAACATGAAAGAAACCAAATTTTCTTTTTATCACTGAATTGTGAGAAAACAAAAATAGAAGCAAGGGAGGTATTTATGCAATTTTCAATTGAGAAGAGCATTCTCATTATTAAAGGCTTAGCACTGATCATAATATCATTAAAATATTTAAAAATGGGTGGAAAGAAATTGACGATGAACCTGGCAAGACAACTTCACAAAAATAAATTCTCTATGGCAAAAGTTTATTTTTAAAATTTGAAGTTGTTCAACAAAACTTATAATGAGTATGTATAATGGAACATATGAAAAGAGTTTGCAAGTTTAAGGCATTTATATTAGACGGAAAGATGCTGGTAGCATGAGTAAGGAAGTAGAAAAATGTAAATGATGATGAGATGATGTAGGCAAAATTACGTTGTAAATGTAGGTGTTTCATGCAATGCATACGAAGCTAATTAAGAAATTCTTTTAAGAAGGATTTTGTATTATATTTTACTAGCATCTTCACATACACGATTTTTCTATTAATTTTAAAGTATTAATTATTATAATCTTAAGAATGTATTATTCACCTGTTTAATTTGTTATTTAGATAATATTCATCGCTTCGTTACATTATAAAATGAATAACTTTGAATTAATAAAGTATAAAAAAGAATTTCATTACATTGTTATTATATTTAACAAAATCATAATGAAGATATTTACAAACATAATTTACAAAGTATGATCTATAAAAAAATGTTATTAATTTCATATATTATTTTAACTATATTTAATTCAAAGCATTCATAAAAAAAAATAGGAAAAAGTATACTTTTGGTCACAAACATTCAGCCCGAAAATCAAATTGGTACCAATCGTTGTTTTGTTTACAAATTGGTGATAATGGTTTTTTATGGGCTCAAAAAGGTCCAATATCATTGTTGTGGAAAAAATGCCCCTGCTTACACGACACAACGATTCCCTTCCCACGAAAGCCCAAACGTCTAATTCCTCACATTCACGCACACCAACTCGAAACATAAAAAGAAGAAAAGAAACACTCTCCCCCCCCCCCAAAAGTTTCGATGGTTGATCGAAGGAAGCCCTAAGCCAGCTTGAAGGGCGATGAATCTGCGAGGGTTAGTGCGAAGAGAAACAGGAACGATGGTGAGCTTGTTTGATGAAGAAGAATGACTTGACGTTGCTTTGGGTTGTTTGACGAAGAAGAAGGACTCGGCGTTGTGAGGTAAGCTCGAAAGATCTTCTGTGATTGTCGTCTTATTTTCACTTGAGGTCTTGTTTTTTCGTTTAGGGTTGAGACATTGCTGTTGTTGGATTGTATTTTGCTATTTGTAATGCTAGGGTTTTGTTGATTTTAGGGTTTGCGTTAGAGAAGAGAAACAATGGTGTTCTTTGATATAGAGATGTATCACGGGGGTTACTTTGGCGATGAGGATGGGGTTATGTTGTATAATGATGGTGAAAAAACCATGATAGGCGGCCAAGACAGTGACTTTTGGTCCGTTTACGAAGTTGAGGAGCAGGTAAGACAATTTGGTCATGACAGGAGATTGATAACTGCAATGTGGTATAAGGATCTTAAGCATTTGGAGTTACATACTAGTCTGAGGGAGTTTGCTACTGATAGGGATGCAATGGATATGGTTAGGGTAGCTAAAGACAGTGGTTTCGTACAAATGTATGTTGTGCACAATGATAGGGAGGATGTAGGGTTTCCGGAGATCGATTATGTGGATATGGGGGATAATTCGTAAGGAGAGGCTGAAGATGCACAATGGTACTGATGCTGCTAGTCATGAGGCTGCAGCTGATGCTGCTGGTGATGAGCCTGCTGCTGGTGAGGTAGAAGGTGATCGTGATGTGACTGTAGCTGATGCTGCTGGTGACGTAGTAGGTGCCACTCTCTCTCTCTTTTCTTTCTTTCCTTCTTTGAAGGAAGAAGAAGAATGAATGGAAATTAGGGGCTTTGCCCCCCTTTTGTGGGTCACCTCATTAATGGCGTTTTGGTAATTTCATGGTTTGGTCCGTTCCGAGCCAAACTTTTAGCGAAGGTATTCGCACTCGCGTTCTAAATATTTTTGTGAGTACTTCCATGTACTCAATTCCATTTTATTTTATACCCGACAACGCTAAGCCGGTACTGTCATCTTAGTTGACGGTATGGGGTTTACAAGGGGCTAGGGTTTGGGTTGCTCATGTGCTCCAATGGACTCCAAACCTTGTGTGTTCCTAGAGTTTCTCTAAAGTTAATAATTGATTTCGTAATAATAGATAAATATATTTAGGATTTAGGTAGAAAAATTAATCGATAAAAGAATGTCATGTGTCCTTCCTTACCTTGAAGGAAACCCACCTTTACTGTATTAAGGAAACAATACCAATTATAGAATAAAATATGATTTCTATATTTAAAACTTGTGAAAAATTTTAAAAACAACCCTGACATTTAATTTGATTCAATTTTACGCATAAGATTTTTGAATAATTTCAAACCTACATTTATCGTAAAGTATTTTATGTTCAATATTATTTTTTTATTTTTTTCTTTTATTTATATACCTTCTACCACCACCAACACCTACCGAATGTAGAGATTTGATAAGTTTTGTGAGGGAGAGGAAGAGATGATGACGGTGAGTGGCATGCGATGGTGATAGGAAGTGAGTTAAAAAAGAATAGTGATTTGAGAAAAATATGAAAAAAGATTTTCTCACTTTGAACATTCGACAATAGGGGTAGAATATAAACTAATCGAAAACTTTAGAGAAAAAATATTTACCCTAATTTTATAATTTGCATCCAACAATGATATTACTTACTTACCCAAGATAATAACAAATCAACTAAGTAATCCTAGAACCAAGCTGGAAAGTCAATACCTCTCAATTCAACTTTATAACAAAAATAAATTTGCAAATACATGGGAATAAGTTCTTTACCCCCTTTTACATGCAAAATAAAATACAAGTCCATCTCACATAAAAAAATTTATGCGCCACGGTCATAATTGTCAATTGTTATTACAATCTCCAAAAAATATGATGTATATATAAAAAAATCAATCACTTTAAATTTGTATATAAATATATGTATTGTTCACATATTTTTAAATTAAAATGATCGATTTGATGTCCGATGTTTGATGTGTCTTATGACCGCAATAGTAATATTGCAGTTGCAATCGGAGTTGTGAACATGAATTTCAAAGCTTGAGTCTCATCTGGATCATCACTTTGATGATGAGGTTTGATTATTAATGACAGTTTGGAATGCACCAGCCAAAGCCCTAACCTTGTTCATTTCCACCATCAACTTGCTTGCAGTAACTTCAATCACTTCATTTGATAATTTAGATTCTTTCCTTGAATGTCCCTTGATTACTGCTTCTTTCTTTTGCTCCTGCTGCTGCTCTTGTTTTTCTGGTTTTATTGGTTCATCAAGTTTGTCCCCTTCAACTGCTTCTTCTTCTCCTTCTTCTTCACTTGCTCCTCCCTGAATAAGTAGCTTCATATTCATCTCTTCCAATTTTCTTTCCCCATCGCTGCTATTCTGATTTTCGTGATCTTCCTTTATCGGTTCTTCAGCAACCACCGCCACCGCCGTGGCCGCTTCATCATTATTCTTTGTGTTCTCTTCCTCTTCATTCAAATCTTTTTCCTTTTGTTGTGCCGGTGGTGACACTTCTTTCAATTCTTCGGAAACCGTAGAAATCACCCTCTCATCATCACCAAAGAACTCATCTGCTTGACCACAACCTTCTATAACATTCTCCTCATTTTCAAGAACACGCGGAGGATCCGGTAGTAGTAGAAGGTCAACATCTTCATGATTATTGTTCTCCTTTTCTAATACTTCATCAAGCAGTTCTTGAGGAGAAGTAGTTGTTGTAATCTCTTTAACTTCCTCCTCTTCAACATCTGAAACCACCACCACTTGTTGCGAGGTAGTTTCCGGAGAAACAACCTTTGGAGGCTTCTTCGTGCCTTTATTAGCACTGCTCTTCGTCAAAATCGGCTTCACTTTCACATCTTGAGAATTAGGAATAATCCTGGATGACGTTCTGTCAAAAGCTGGCCTTGGCGAAGTGGCAGCGCTCTTAGCGGTTGGAGTTGTAGATCCAGAAGCAAGCCTTGCAGAGGAAGCTTCTTTGGGCTTCGCCGGCGCCGGGCTCGAAGACCGAGACCTTGTGGAAGGTGATATTTTTGGTTCGAAAGATCTTCTTCTTGTAATTGCAGAAGGAGATTTAGAATCAAGAGGACTACAACCACCATTAGTGTCCCCGAAAGCGGAAGAATAATCAAGGCTTGATCTAAATGATGCCTTAGGATAAACCAAACTGCTACTACTGCTGCTGCTATTGCTTCTGCTGCTGCTTTCAACAGATTTGTTTCTTTCTAATGAGCTTGCAGACTTGGCAGCGGTGGCAGTAGTGGTGGTGGCAGTGGGGGTTGTGGTGGTAGTGGTCTTCTTTGCGGCGGCGGTTGCTGGTGCGGAGGATGGTTTTTTTGTGTTCCTTCTAATTAGGGATGGAAATAGAGATGAAGATGAAGTTGAAGTCTTCTTGTCCTTCCCAGCAGTTACTGGTTTTGCTTTTGTTGCCATGTATTTCAGATTCTTCCTTGGCGAGAAATTCTTTGGAAGAATCTACATGTTTCATAAAAAAAAATTTCATTACTATGAGTGATTTTTTGTATTAGAATCAATTTAGTTCACAAAAGAGCTTATAAATTTAGAATTTCTCGTTACTTAATGAAAATAATGAAGCACCAACAATTTTCACAAAAATATTCGGATAAAAATAAAAATTGTATTTCTGCTGCTGTTTTTGACAAGAAAAAGACTTTTTTTAATTTCTTGAAAATAATTTTTGTCTTTTTGCATGGGATTTAAATGATCCTCCATTTTCTTAAAAAATAAAAAATAAAAATGATGCTTTATCAATTCATAATCAACAAAGCTTTTATATATATATATATATTTGTATCATCCTACCTCAATTCTATCTTTCCTTTTTTTATTATCAAAATATATAAAAGAAGAAAGTCAAACTCGAGACCTTCATTAAAAACAAAAAAACAGATATCATTTAAATTATTCATCATTGACAATTCTTTCTTTCCTTTTATCTTTCTATTTCTTGGCTTATAATATAAATTAAGGCATATATTTCCCATCGCGGTTTAAAATTGTTTCTCATTCTTTTCCAACTTTTTCCTTTTTTTTTATTGTAAAGAAATAAAAACAAAAACTAATAAATAAGGTAATTGTTAAAACTCAATTATCAATTTATTATATTTTGAAATCTTTTATTACTCAGATATTGTTGTTTGCATGATGAGCAAGATGGTAGAAAGAAGAAAAAGGAACAACTAATTTTTTTTTTTAAAAAAAAGAGGAAACATGCATGAAGCAAGAAATCCTAAAGCATGCAATAATCAAATCATTGTGATTTAATTTGTGATTATCACTTATTATAACTCTTCAATATCCAAAGAAAAGAAGAACATATAGCAACCAAAAGAATAATTAAAATAAAATATAAACATAAACTTTCTACTACAACAACAACAAAAAGCAAGCAAGATCACAATTTAAAAAACATACCTAGATAAATGAAGACCTTAAAAGAGTGATTCTTGGGCAATGCAACAAAGCAAATGAAACTACTTAAGGAAGATGAAATTTTCCTCGAAAAGAGGAACTGAAGATAGAGAGCAAACAAAAGAAAAAGGAAAAGGAAAAGGAAAAAGAAAAAGAAAAAGAAAAAGAAGGGGGTAAATTTGTTTTTTTCCAGAAAGGATTTTTGAGTTATGAGAGGCTTAATAATGAGAAGAAAATAACAAAGTTATTAAGCGCAAATTTTGCAAAACTCAGAGGTGATGGAATGAATTTAAGGCCATGAAATTGAAGCAAATAAATTGTAAGTCTTATATTTTTGACAAACGCGCTGTGAATAATCGCGACAAAATGGGATACCTAGTTGACATTTTCCATTCTTGGAAAGTAAGTCCAACTCAAATTGACTTTTCTTTCCAGCTATTTGTTACGTTAATTTTTTTTGGGTCAATTTTTATTATTTTCTTCCCACTTATTTTGTCCTATATTTTTTATTTTGGACTTGGATTGATGTTGTCCTGTGATCACGTCATCATTATCCATAGATAAATTTTTTGTTATGAAATGGCCCAAGGACCCATTATCCATAGAAAATGATCAATAAGAAATATTGGAATATTATAAAAGTTATTTCTAATGATTATATTTATTTGTGAACTTATGAAAACTTTTATATATGATACTTCAGCCCAGTTATATTGATTGAGAAACTCATGGGAATCAATATAGTTGGGAGTTGATACATTTAATGGTAATGGTAATGGTAGATGAGTTACGAATAATAATTCATATATTATGTGAATGGTTACTTTTATTTTGTTTGGATGATAATATTTTTCAATTTTAGATGATATAGTTTTTAATTTTGGATGATAACTTAATTATTGGCTCTGTAAGGGCTCTCTAATATTGATTCCATAGCACTGTTGATATTGATTTGATTCATATATAACTCATAATATAAAATATATTTTTTTTTCATAATATGTAATTCTTCTTCCTACTTCGTGACTTTTTTTTATTTCTTTATATAAACCATCTATAAAAAACCCTAATAATTAAAGATATTTTATATTTTTCTTTAACCCAACCTAAATTACTTGTCTTCTTTTGACAAAAAATTCTTATAATAGGTTTAATAATATGCGATGAGGAACACTTAAACAAGTTACACACCGACCAATCAAAATTCTACAAGAAAACATCTTCATTAAATAACGAATTAGGCATCAGTATTTGAGTTGTCCCCATTTGTTTATATAGTCCCACAAAAGAGGTATTTGCTTATGTAGTAGCATTTTCTTTTTCCTTAACAAAAGAAAGAAACACAGCAAAAGCAAAACTAAGAAGAAACTAGAGGTTGCTCCTGCCAAAGAAAAACAAGAGCCTTAGACCAAGGTTGTGACCATTCCAAATAATCACTATG
Organism: Stylosanthes scabra; assembly: GCA_036250425.1. Classification (NCBI taxonomy): domain Eukaryota; kingdom Viridiplantae; phylum Streptophyta; class Magnoliopsida; order Fabales; family Fabaceae; genus Stylosanthes; species Stylosanthes scabra. Next base: position 21,017 of record JASCZI010060734.1, on the reverse strand, counting down.
ATTACTAGCTGCACACTTCGCCATGTGATCCCCCGCCTTATTAGGCGTACCCTAAATAAGCATAACATTAATTGCCAAATTCTGAAGCAACATCTCTTTAATTTTTTAAAACAAATCAAAATGATCGAATGTTAGCGTAATCTAGTTAAGGTGAATAAGATTAACAACTTAAAGACAATTTGTCTTAAAAATAACAATGATTCCAAGCAAGAATAAGTCCATACCAAATGGCCAAAAGCTCACAACAGAGAATAATAGACTATCGAGCACTACCAGAGCAACCAATAACCCAAGCCTCATTAGAATTTCTTATAAGACAGCAAAATCCAGCAAAATGATCATTAGTCAAGATGCTATCATCATAATTCAGCTTGACAAAATTATGGGGAGGGGGCACTTAATCAAAAGGTAGAGGCTGAGAAGAGAAAATACAAGGATAGGAAGAATAAATATTAAAATCTAGAGCACTATACCTATAAAGAACAACTATCTTGGCTACCTCCTGAGGGTTCGAAGTATAAAAAATATCATTATTTCAATCTCTCCAAATACACTATACACTAGCAGCAAAGAGAGTAGGGTTCAAGTTATAATTATTGTGAATTCAAGCTAAAAGATTCTTAATCGAACCATACGCAAGACAACAAAGACCTAAGGAATGCAAAACCCGAAGAGCGTTGGGACAAAAGTAAAAGCAATGAGCCAAAGATTCTAGATCAAGATTGCAACTTGAACAAGTATTTGAAGTTTTTATCCCTCTACGAAAACGAAAAATGCAGTTGGGATCGCATCAACACAGCAATGCCATAACATAAATTTTAACTTTTCAAGAAAATCTTAAGCTGCCAAATCCAATTCCAGCTACAAGAGGAGGACCACTCATGTTTGTGACTAGCTAACCAATCATAATTATCCCTGACTGTATAAATTTTTAAGGAGTTTGCACACTAGAAGCAACCAGTACCACGATTTGCTTGAGAGTCCAAATTAAAGCTCATAAGTCAGGCAAAGGAGTAAAGAGACTCCTTAAATGCAAGCTCCTATCACTCCAAAGATCACACAGAAGAAGATCCGTATCAGAGATGTGGCGAAATGGAGCTTTGTAGCCAAAGAACCAGACAACAACCAATTAGAAAACCAAAGAAATTGATGAAGATCACCAACAAACCAAATGAAACCATCCTTCAACGTAGAGAGCCTTCAAAATGCTTGCCAAATGCCTGAACCCTTAGGTGAAACGAATGACTCAAAGAGGAGACCATCTCTTAAATACTTAGCATGCATAATGCGAATCCACAACTTATCAGGACAATGATTCAATTTCCAAATCAACTTGCCTAAAAGAGCCACATCCATACAATCCACATCTTTAATGCTCAAACCCAATGTTCTAAAAACCGGACCGGTCATCGAACCGTTTGAGCTATCGGTTAGAGGTTTTATAGGTCCAACCGGTTCAACCGTAATAACTTTTCTATAATAAAATAATATATAAAATAAAAATAAAAAATATAATTATATCATATATATACTTTAAAAAGTCCTTTAAATCAATTTAATATATAAAGGGAGACTAGTAGTGTGAGCACTATTCATGAATAGTAATGTCAGAATTTTATGAACTTTGATTGGCTCTCACCAAATTATCTTTATTTTGATTGGCTGTGATTTATATGATATAAAAATGAAATTTGCACATGGATCCGGTTGGTTTTTTTTTTCATCACAATGGTTAGTCTGAAGGGTATTGCTTTTATCCAGTGTGTTTTATCCAATTTGTTTTGGAAGGAATTTTCCCTCTCAAAATTTTAAAAATCAAAAACTAAAAAAAGGGAAGAAAGAGAAGAGAGAAACAGAAACTCAAAGAAAAAAAATCACGCTCTCTCCTCTTCTCTACTGTCACTTTCTTCTCATCTCTCTCTTCATCAAATGGATTCTCTCTTCATCAAAGGAAAAAGAAAAAATTGGTCGACGAGAAGAAGAAGACATCGACGACAAGGGATGCCGTTCTTGCCGCCCATTGTTGACGATGCTACTACTACCATCGGAGCTTGCCGTTGCTTCCGTTGATGCCGATTCGTCTTACTGCTGCCATCGCTGTGTTAGCTGAGGAGGAGAGCGTGGGGAAAACAGAAAGCCCAAAGATGGAGAACGAGAAGGGTATAGATATTGGAAGAAGGTGACGAACAAAGCTAACCCTAATCATCCCCTCAATATATTTTTCCATCTAAAATTTCAGATTTATCGTTTTTCCTTCTCTTACATTTTCCACTGTTTATTTTTCTCTTCATTCAAATCTCAACCCACCAACTAAAACCTTATTTTTCTCCAGATTTCAAAATCCATTTACAATTGGAGAAATTACAAAAGCAAAGAGGATTAATGAAAATGGTGTCAGTTGAAGAAGAGAGCAAAGGGAACTGATGCGTATGCATCTTGGGTTGTTTTTAATCCCAATTTCTCTTAATTATCATGATATTCTTTGTGAATTATTGCTATTAATTATTCAAATCAAACAAACTTGATGATCTTTGAGTTGTGTTTGTGTTTTTAGAGAATTCACTAAGAGTTTTAGGTGATTAAAGACCATTTAAGAGATTAAAGGAAAGGAGGATGAAGAGAAGATAACAATCATTGAAGAAATGCTCCCAGTAGCCTTCACGTTATACGTGAGTAGCCACGCCATGCGTAAGAATTAGAAGAGAAACTCACAAATTAGACAGAGAGCCCACGTTATACGTGGGGCTCTCACGTCATACGTGAGCAAATTGAAGAATTGGCACAACTTGGGCAGTGGATACACGTTATGCGTGGGAAGGGTGGCGTCGTACGTGAGCCTTTGTGTGGAGAGGCAAGATTTGGCAGAATTCCCACGTTATACGTGGGTGATGCACGCCATATGTGGGAGCT
>JASCZI010060733.1:28304-55416 GCA_036250425.1 Stylosanthes scabra | reverse complement strand
GTCCTCTCAAAGTAATGCTCGTATGGCGCCTTTAGCTTCATCCACACGAAACCTGTTTCCTTCACTCTGCCACACTCCACAAGGTCCTTCAATGGAAGAACACCCTTTGGGAAACCAAGCTCTTCCAAGAGCTCGATCGAGTGGCGATGACACTCTTCCGCGCCATAAACTATCTCCGTTCCTTCCTGATCCTTCATTGTTGAGATGACTTTGCTAGTAGCCATGATCAAGTTCTTCTCTAAGCTAAGGTAACTAATATCAAATTAAGGAACATATAACAACAATAACAACACACAATTGGATTATATATATAACACAATAATAATGTGTACTGCAAATACAAGGTCTTATAGGGAAGAAACTAACATGGAGTTTGCTTCTTCTTGGAAGTTGAACAGATTGGCCTGTTTCTAAATGCAGTTGTTCAACCAATTTGGACCACCACCCTTTATTATTGTTTGGCAGGATTTTAATTTGTCCACATCTATATGAAGCTACCATTGCTTGGACACATTAGATTGCTTAATTAAACTAAGATCATGCTTATGCTTGGAGAAATAATCTTTCTTATTTTATCACTATTAATAAGTTATACAGAAACGTTAAAATAAAAATGTTCCAAACAATATCAATGTAAATTAGATCTTGGAAGTTTATACTATACATGGCATGATGACTTATTGTGTTACCAGAAGAAGAAAAGAATCAAACTCGGTGCCGTAATGCCATGTTAGTGAAATACAAGTAGGTGGATTTTGTTAGGAATTGGTAGTTAAGCTAAGTATAATTGTCATAGCTTTGACTTTTTGTGGTGAGGTTAGGTATAGATTTAAATTTTACTCAGTTTGAACAGAAATGAATTTAATATAAGGACGAAGTGTGCTGGAATAAACATTGGAGGGTGGAGATTCATTCAAGAGTCATTAATATTGTAGCTCTTAGCCTCTTATGACGAATAAATAAGTGTTAAACCTCGTTTTGGTATCTGAAATTGACGGATTATTCCGAATTAGTCTCGCATTTTCCAACTGCATTTACATGGTCCTGACATTAGAAATTTGCACTATATTAGTCCCTAACACTCTTAACATTCTTTTTACAACGTTATGGGCATTCTAACTGGAAAAATGTCAGGAACTAAGGTACTTAATTTTTTCAAATATTAGGACCATTTAGTACAGGTGGAAAATCGGAGATCAATTCAGTGTAGCTCAACTCAACTCCTAGAAATACATTTTGATATGAATGTGGCTCTGTATTTTGTGGCTTGATGGCTTGAACAAAATAATAGTTTTACAAACTGCAAAGTTAGTGGCAGATTCTCCTCTGATATTCAAAATAACTCAGGTCTATAACTTGGAAACACTGCCCAAGTACTTCAACCAAGAACAGAAAACGTCATTTTTAATAACTCTTATTTGAGTTAGGTAATTAAAACTATGAAAGGCAATAATATTTAATAACTACAAGATTAACCAAGCCAATTACTCAAAATCTTTGCATTAAGGTATCCCTTAATTAATGGGAAAACCTGGTAACTCAATAACTAACACAATGGCCATAACATAAAACATCAATACAAAGATATACCAAACATAAAACAACTCTAGAAACACAAGAAGCAGATCTATGATGAGGACAATAGTCATCCCTCCATGTTACTACTAAGGATGTAAGGATTTGGACGCACTATAGCTCCTTCATATGGTGGCCACATATCCTCCTCATTGGGAACTGCTGCAAACCCCATCTGATATACCTGCAAAACACTGTCAATGCGGTACACCTTATCAACGTAGTGAGTCCAGTCAAGCTTCGCATTTGCACATGCAGCCAAGGCATGCGCTCATGGATAGTGCAACGCTTGAAAACATCCACAGTCACATCGCCGATGCTCAAGGTTAACTTGAAATTTAGATTGGGAACTCGTACTTGTTCGGGTGATCTCATGAACTATGAAGATCAACGTTGCTCGATCATATGATGTCACATGCATATGTCTAGTCCCGGACCTGTTGGCCTGTATTGCCTTTAACAGGAATTTGGAGAAAATTTGTCCTGCTGAAATCTGAGCTTGTGCCTCTTGCCCCAGAATAATGAATAGTGCATTAAGACGATGGTAAGTACACTTTACAATCGCACAAACTGGAATATCACAAGTGCCCTTTAGAACAGCGTTGTAACACTGAGAAAGATGTGTTGTCATATGCCCATATCGGCGTCCCTCATCGCGGTGCTGCAGCCACTTGTGCGGCTCTAACTCTTGAATCCACTCCATCATTGCTTGAGACGTTCTTGAGTCCTCGCTCCTAATCAAATCAATGTGGTATTGGGCTTGCGCTTGTGTTTTTGAGTAGGCAGCTTTAACAACATGTTCTTTAGCCACATTGTTCTTAAACTTGGTACCAAAGTTTGAAGCAATATGTCGAATACAATATGCATCGTGGTGCCACCCACTCCCATCTCTTTCCAACGCTGCCTTGATCGCAGGATGATTGTTTGATATGATTAGAATGTCGGGTTGTGGTGCCACGTGCCTCCTTAAATTAGTTAGGAAAAAGAACCAAGAATCTGTATCCTCCTTCTCAACTATGGCAAATGCAACAGGCAAAAGGTTACCGTTGCCATCTTGTGCGATTGCTATCAACAGAATACCTGAGTATTTTCCAACCAAGTGTGTTGCGTCGACTGAAATCAATGGTTTGCAATGCTTGAATGCTTTAATACATGAAGGACATGACCAGAACACTTGATGAAACACTACATCTAACGAATTTCCAACATCAAAGGGTCTCGTTTGAAGGTCAACGATTGTGCCTGCGACATGCATCATCTTACATTAGGACGCATAAGACATAAACAACAACATAGAAGAATGTAAACAAAGTTAAAATGAGCCACACAAATCATAGATTACCTGGAATAAAAGTTTGCAAAGCATTGAAGTACCTCCCAAGTTGATTGTACGACTCATCCCAATCTCCATAAATTTTCGCAATAGCATTTTGCCTTGCTAGCCAAACTTCCTCGTAGGAAGCCTCGTAGCCAAACATTGACTCCACTGAACCTTGCAAAACTTTAATCTCAATGGCCGGATCATCATAAACAAAGGGGAAGATGTGCTGACAAATGACATCGCTATCAAATTGGGCACGATCCTGCAACATCGGAGTTGCCACATTATTTGGGCTGGAGGAGCTACTAACGACATCTTCAAGTTTGACATATAGCTCAATCAAGTAAACCCTAGCAATACTAGCATGATAGGAAAACATCATTGAGACATGTTCATCAGACTTAATCTGCATTTTCTGATAAACTAACGAAGTCGCTAATGAAACAGGCAACCTATAAGCCACTGTAGTTATTTCCTTTGTTCCGAGCATGCCAAGGCTCGTTAATATCAAATTCTTTAGCTGCTGCAACGAGTTTTGAGGCGGAACCGAGATCCAAAGTGGGTCTTCACAAGAAAATTTAATTCCCTCCTCCGATGTTCGTAGTATTTTTCCATTCGGATATACAACAATATAAACACTCTCACTTGCATTTATGATTTACCCACTCAATATATTCCTATACTATAAAATTGCAAGTATAAAATTGAAGAAGAAAAGTGCAGAGTGCAAACCTGGGAAGTGAGTTGCGAAAAATAGCTCCTCTAAATTCGTCGTACTGTACTGCAAATGGGGTTTCTTTCTTTTCTTGCTTGGTCTCCAACTTTTTTTTTTTGGTCTGGGCTAGGCCCAACAAAAGAGAAACACATAGACTATCCAAAACCCCAACCCGTAGCCCCTAAAGTCACCTTCTCAATCACCGGGTTTTCTTTTTTTTTTCCCAAGGTCATGAACTGTTGGGCTAATGGCCACAACCGTGAGCCCAAATTCCAAGTAGCCCATTTCACAACTTGGGCTAAGTTCTACGCGAAACGCGAAATAGACTTAGGCTCTTTCTTTGGACATCAATCTTCGCCTTCCGTTACTTATCAACGGCTATGCAATAAACACTCAATAGAGTAAGAAATCTTTTAACTAGATTGGTGGGGTGCGCCAGGCCCAGGCGGTAGTGTAAGGCCTAGGCGACGCTCGATGAGTCCAGTAGCAAGCTACTGTGGTGACCCATACCCCTCAAAAAATAAATTTAATATCGTGTGGGCCAATGGCCCACATATGAGATATTAAACTGATAAGAACAGATACTACACTTGATCTTAGCCAAAAGGCCGAGAAAGGTATGCTTTACTCAGCCTTCCATGTTTTGTTTTATACTGAAGCCTTCCCTATTTCCTCTATTGTCCCACCGATGTGGTACTTCTTAGCCGACTAAACCTTCTAGCAAAATATCATATTCTACCATTTTTCTTCAAACACGATTAACAAATCCGGGATATATAAAAGTATAGCCAAAATTATACTGCAGAAAATTATAGATACTATAGTATAGATTGGCCTCACCGTATTCACACGAGAAAAATCCTAATTTAAAATGATCCAAGGTCACCTATATATAAATGTAGACTGTAGAATCTGAACAACAAAACACACTAGGTAGGTTCCATCATGTCATTCAAAAACAGCAAGACTAAACTAATTTCTGAGTTACCAATACAATCACACAAACAAAAAATACTAAGACTATATCTAATATGCCTTTGAGACACTGATTATTGGCACTCATGGAAGGCATTCTGCTGCAGTCTGCAAGAACAAATGAAGGGGCTTCTGAGAATTTACATCTTGTGTGCTGATTCCTTCGGTTGACCGGAACGGGTATTGAGTAGTGGCTGTAGAGCTTTCACTACAATGCTCATGTTTGGCCGGAACTCAGCTTCATATTGCACACACAAAGCAGCAACGGCAGCAAACTTTAACAATAAAACATATAAAACAAATAGGTAAGACATAACAGTTCTCCTAAACACAAATTTGTGATGTAAATACTGAAAGTGAAAAGAGAGTGTTTTGAAATAATCTAATTATGTACCTTTGCAACTGCCTTTGGAGGGTAGTCACTCTTTAATCTAGCATCAACACACTGCTTCACCTTATCTTCACTAAGCCTTGGTGTTGCCTAATACAATCCAGAAAACAAGAACCACAATGTTAAAACCTCAAAAATTAAATCAATACAAGGGTAAATTAGACACACCAAAATTTTAACAGCAAAGAAACAAGTATCAGTACCCATGTCACAAGGCTTTGCTGTCCTCGGGGCAGCGTGTGATCGACAGGTTTACGGCCAGTTAACAACTCCAGCAATATCACTCCGAAACTATACACATCACTCTTGGAAGTAAGTTGTCCAGTCATTGCATATCTGTCATTCACACAAAAAAAAGTACAATAAGATGTTGGAGTTCATTGTGTGAAGAAAGTACATTCACTTGACCAATTTCCAACTAACATTTGTGTAAGGAACTTACTCAGGAGCATGATAACCAAAGGTTCCAAGAACACGGGTAGAATGAAGACGAGCCGCAGCATCCGGGTTTTGGTTTGACAAATCAAAATCAGCAATCTTGGCAACATCATCATCAAAAAGCATTATGTTGCTAGACTTGATGTATCTATGGATAATATGAATCTCTGCCTTCTCATGTAGATATTCAAGTCCTCTGGCCGCTCCAACAGCAATTTTGACTCTTTGAGCCCATGATAGAACTGGACCAGGCTGTGCACCCTTCACACCTTTGCGTCCTATATTATACACATATTTCAATCAACCAGCATTAGTCCTAATTTTACAACAAGAAGCTATGCATAAAATGAAGAACAATGTGGTATTAGTTATTACTTATGACTAACCATGTAGAATATCATGAAGGGATCCTTTAGGAGCATACTCATAGGCAAGGGCGCGCAGAGAACCATCAACACAATAGCTAACAAGTTCAACAACATTTTCATGCTTTAACCTCGATACTATTGAGACCTGCATAAGTTCAAAATCAAGGGTGCTCAATGAAAAACCCATTGCTAATTTGTTATATTATGAATCACTGAGATTGAAACTGCATTGAACTGAACCTGTGCAAGAAATTCTTGTTCTGGTTGCCTGCTGGAATCTAACTTCTTAATTACAACATCACGGCCGTCTTTCAATGTGGCGCGATACACTTTCCCATATGCACCCTCACCAATGAAGTATTTTGCCCCAAAATTATCTGTCAAAGACCTCAGTTCATCTAATGAAAGGGAAGGGACTGAAATCGGTTTGAATTCTATAATCTGAGGAATGGTTACTGCAGTTTGTCTGGCACTATAACCAGTATTCCCTACATTGAACAAATGGAATTAAAGCAGCAAGAAAGTAATTCTGTGATACATAAGCCATTAAACTTTGTAACAGAAATTGTAAAGAAGGGGGCAAAATTGAAGGAAATGGTGTACCAGTAGTATTTGTTGGCATCAAGGATCGGTTATCAGAAGGTTTATAACCATCATCTTGTTTGCAGAAGCCAAAGCAACCCATCGTCCTCTCTTTTCTAGAAGTAAATATCAGTATCAGTGGTTAAATTTAAATCATTGCAATTTGCAAGCAATATCAACAAAACTATGAACATCCATTACAAAATTAGCAAGCCAATAAGCAATAACAGACAATAACTAATGAAAACAAATCAATAATGCATAAATTAGCATAATTTTGTAAAATATATAAAATCACTAAAAAGTGAAAAGGGTTTCAAAGGAAACTAGGAACAAAATTAATAGTACTTATGATTATTATATCTTGCATAAACATAAACAAAACAGTATGACAGTTCATTTAATTGAGGGATTTATCAATCACGGCCAGAACAGTATCTCAAGAAAAAATAAACATGCAGAACCACAAAAAAAAAAAAAAAGGCTTCAAAATTGAAGTAAGCAAAAGTAATTGACAGAAGAAAAAGTGAAAGTTGTGGGTTTTGACATAAACAGAGTACATAACAAGAGTGGCACTTCTTACATTTAGTGTACTCTATAATCTGTATTTCTAAGAGAGAGAAACAAGAGTTGCAGACAATAATACCAGTTCTGATAATTCCTACGTGTATTCTTCTTGTAAATAAAAACGGAGAGAAAGAGTAACGGAAAAAGCACGCAAGGAATCAAATTAAAATTAAAATTAAAATAAATAACGCGGAAAATCAGTGTGCATGGACTGGTCAAAACTAAAAAACATAGACTGAAAATTCCGAGTTTGAAAGAGAAAAATTCTGCTTACCCTATGGAGAGAGTTTGTTTGTGAAGAAGTAATAGAGAAATGAAGAAAGTAAGAGGGGCTAATATGGAAACACAAGAATGAGTCGTTCTGTTTTGTGGTTTTATTTTCTTTTTCTAGAACTAGTTAATGTTATTGTGCATTGACTTCACCGAGAACAAGGAGAAGAAGGAGGAGGAAAGTGTGTCGTAGTTGTAAGCGAGGGGGTCGCAGTGTAACTGTGTAATAATCAATTTTTTTGAAAAGATATTAAAAAAAAATTAAAGAACCAATACATTATTATAAAGAGCTAACATATAATTAAATTATAAATTTATATATTATTGGTTTAATAAATATTTAACGTTGATTTCGTAGCTATACTAATAAAAAGTGGAATCATGAAAAATAAAATAAAGAGTGGAATGAATATAAAGGAGACGTCAACACATACATACACATCTGCTTTCCAATATGGCGGATTTTAATTTTTAAGTGCCTCTTTTCCTTTTTGGACCTCCTTTTTTTTTTAATTTTACTTTCAAACTTTCTTTTAAAATACAATTAATTTATGTGAAATTAATAATTTAAAATTATTAAATAATAATTTAGTTAAATATATCAAATTATTTAATAATTTTTAATAAATAAATTTATATTTTTTATAATAGATATTATTTTAACGATAATGCTATATTTATCATTATATATTTCTATACACATTATTTTTAATAGAAAAAATATAAATATTAGCACATAAATTTTATTTTTCTATGTTAATATTTATAAATTTTTTCGTGTTGTAAAAAATATATACGAAGATGTATAGTGTTATACGTAGAATAATTCTTATTTTAATATAAATAATTTCTTAAAAATTAATATATGTTTTTATACGAATATTAAGAGAGTATTTTATCTGTTCATTGTTTTTAAAGAGATTGATGATAATGAGATAAAGTTATTAATTGGGAGAAGATGTGTGATGACTTGGTTCAAAGTCGATTAAGTTTACCAAGTCTCCCCCTCGCTCGGCCCTCATTAATATATTTCCCATTATTCATACATAACATTCTTTTTTTTTTTTTTTGGGTGTCTATTCATACATAACATTCAGCACAACGAAGGTCTAGATAATTATAAATTTGTTTTTATGCAATTACATGCTCGGTTTCTAGGTGAGAGAAGGGACAAATGCTATAAAAACGAAGCTACGTTCAGTGCCCTACACTAAATATGTGGTATGCACATATATATATAGTTTTGCCCTCTTCTAAACCAAAATTCAACTAACTCTTGTAATTATTACTATTTGATATGAACTCTTCAACCAAACCAATAGTAGTTAATGCTAACATGGGGAGGAGTTTAGAATATATTTGGAAAAGAAACTAAGACTAGAGAATTGAAATTTTAAGACTGAGATTAAAAGACAGAGACTAAGATATAAAGATTAAATTAAATTGATGGAGAAAGAACAAAAGTTAGTATTGAAAACATTAATGTTAAAAAAATGTATTTGAGTAAAAAAATATTTTTAAAATTTCAGTCTCAGTCCTCAGTTTTCTAGAAGTATTGAAAATATTGAAATTCTAATGACTAAAATTTTAGTTTCAGTCTCTATCAATCAAACACAATACTGAATTTTAATCTCTCAGTCTCCAGAAACAAACGCACCCTTAATTATTTTTAAGAAAATTCAGAATATATTAGGTACAGGACTCAAGACACATTTAGTATATCAAATAATAGTATAAGGATTTTGTTGGTGCATATATAACCAGAGTCTATATATGTCTATGGCAAATGGTTAAATGACTTTACCTAATTAAGTACGTACTTATTGATTGTTGGATATGTGTTGTATCTCTATATAAACGATCCAACCATGGTAAAAAGAACATTTTATAGATATTAGGATTAGGATATTCTCCAATTGCGGAAAGATGATGCTTCATCCCTTCGATAGATCAGCACAAAGAGTTGACGCCAATTAGTTTATAACGGGTTTTGTTATTATTTTTATATCAATAGTATACGCACTCCAATGTTCATTGACAAAAAAATTTCAATTTTTTGTTTTATTAAAAGTGTCCAATTTTAATAATAATAATGACACTATAAAGTCACCTATAGCATAAAAAATATAATCGGTTGCTAATAATAAAATATTTTACTAGTTAATGTTAAATTTACTCCAATTTAATAAACGAGTATTATATATTCTGATATTTATTCGTATTTACATAATATACGATATACAATATATATAAATTTAAAGAACATTATTTAATTTCTTAAAATATGAAAAATTAATAAACACTGGTAATAAATAAAATAAAATAGAGAGAGAAGAAGAAAACGATTTTTTTTTTGTTGTCTTACAAGTGGTTATCGAACCCGGGGCATTGGGGAAGGAGAGTCCTAGCAACTAGAGTTGCACCAAGGGGAAGAAGACGACGATTGCATTTGTGAATTGTAATGATGGACTAATTAGCTGGCTTATTGTGAAATTATCTCCTTGGTCCCTGCTAGATTCCATCTACATATAGCACCTACTACTTTAATTATTTAATTCATGTTCTTCTTGGGTTGTGTTGTGTTGTTATATATTCACCCAATAGTCTGATGCCATTTAAAATTGAACCATCATATACCCCTTTCTAAAAACGTAAGGTCTATTATTGTACCTAAACACAGAAAAAGAAAAGGTAATGTCAATTTCACCCCAAAATGCCAGAAAAAAAGGTTTTGTTTTACGATTATTATTATTCTAAGCGCAGGAACTGGGAAATGTTTGTAAGTTGTAACAGGCAGGTTAACATATTTTGATTTTTGACGTCAAAATGGCCAACTAAAAAGCTAATAAGGAAACATCCTACGAGATGCAATACATAGCTTTCTACTTTTTAGCTTTCATCGTCAAAATCTTCCCCTCTTCTTTTTTTAATTTACAAATGTTTGTATTTTTATTTTTAAATGTTTTATATTATTTTCCACCATATCTCTCAAACTCAAACTTACATACTAATAAATAATTCATCGCATATCAAAACTTCTTTTAAGATTTATCGCTAGCTTTTAGATTGCTCTATGTAAAAATCTGGATTCTAGAACTAACAACTATTTTTGGGCACTTGATCATGATCAGGCAAGAATAATGGACCTTTGGAAAATGGGCTCATAGTATTGGACTTAAGCACAACCTAGTACTAGATATTGACTACTTTTTGGTTTTCATTAGAGGGACCAATATATTGACTTGAGTCTTCATTATATTGGACCTAAATTGCAATACTAATTGGGCCACTCCTTTAGTAATAACTTTGGGCAAATTAGAAAATAATTTCGTCCAAGTCCAAAAAGAATTGGTCTTAGGCCCCAATTCACCACAACGAAAGAAGAAGAAAAAAAAAAACAAGAGAGAGTGAGAATAGGAAAATCATTGAGGTGTGAGGAGAGTTTGTAATCATAGTAGATAATTATATTAGGGAGTTTCCAAACCACAACTTAATCACAAGTAGTAGTAGTTGCTTTGGTTGGTTAAGCGTCATATGTTGAATTAAACTTTTTAAAATAATAATGTGTATTCTCAAAGTTTTTTGTCCTAACATATTATTGAATTCTGTTGTAGTTGAGACCTTAACAACAACAATTAATCTCTAGAAAAACCATACCATAGAGCAAATAAATTTCAATATGTTCTACACAACATGACGACAATGCTATTAATAACAATACCAGTAACAGTAGTAATTACATGGACATAGTTTTTCTGCTTTTATAGTTACATTTAAGTGGTTGATTATTTGATTGGGTCCTAAATTATATAAGCCATGTATTTTTGTGTTTTCTTGAGTTATGCGCAAGCGCAGCCAGCGCAGGTCAAAAGTGTTGAGAAGAATAGATACAACCTCCACAAGATCCTGCTTATGTCTTTCATTAAGTTGTTTATTAATTGTTAAAAATTAAATATCCCATTGCATTTAATTAGGTCAAGTCACTACCCAATTCTTTAATATATATATTGACGTCGGCACTAGCAGGTACGCTTTTTTTATTAAAAAATAAATAATGGAAAAATTATTTTTTATGGGAAAAAATCCTATATAAAGTGATTAAGTTATACACAAACACCTCCCCTAAAAAATTAAAAATAAAAAAAAAGAAAAAAAGGGAAGTGAAATTGTGACAATTTTTGTAAAAGAAAGCATAAATAATTAATAATTTTTAAACCAACAAATCAGTCAACAAAAAATAAAACATTTATAATTACTATTTATAGAACATTCACGATCAAAGTTATAGAACATTCAAAATCTAAAATAATTATCAACCAACTTTAAAAATAGAACATCCGAAACCTAAAAACAAAATATCCAAAACCTAAAGAAATAGAATATCTAATTCAAATTATTAGCTAATATTAACTGAATTTTTATTCGTCACTGACGTTACTCTTCTTGTAATTATTAAGCGAACGGCATAAGAAACGCATCCAACAAAGTATAAATTAATATTTGATCCATTATTAAACAAGCCAATCAAAAGAGGTATTTTCAAATATTAAAGACTTTTCCGTTTGAATTATTGATGCTTGATTTGGTATCCAGCATGATTAAGGGAAAAAGTATATTTTGAGAATTTTATTTTATTTTATATGTTTGAGATTACAAATAAAGTACTGCTCATGGGATTATACTTTTTGACTGCAATAATGAACGTAACTAATTAGATTATAACTCAATAAATTATTGTATCAATTTTTATAGTTGTTGATGATAATGCCAGAGATAAAGATGTATTTTATACTTTTTAACTTATGTTTATCTTTGTTATCCTTTTTCATCTGCCTACTTTTTGTTATGTTGAGCTCTTTTGTTAAAACAAAAAAATTATATAAGAAGAATATTTCATGAATAACAAATTTATTATTTTTAACTAACACGCACTTACTTAATTAACATATTTTTATTAGTTAGTGTAAAAAAATCAAAATACACTAACAATATATATATATATTGACTATAATTACTCACTTTAATTTAGAGCTCTTCCGATTATATAACTCTCTTTTTTTTTTTTTTTTGAAATAACTCTTTTCCATCCCTTCATGTTTTGATTTTGAACTAAGTTTAATCTTCATATATGAAATAATTAAAACTTCTAAACTATTATTATTATTATTATTATTATTATTATTATTATTATTATTATTATTATTATTATTATTATTATTATTATTATTATATCACACATGCATGTAGAAAGTGAAATAACAACGTAACATTTAGGCATCTGCTGTCTGGTGATGATGATGACATAATTTTGTTGTAGATTCATCTGCATGAAGTAGTAAGCAATGCTAATTTGGACCTCTAATAAATTGCACGTAATATTAAACAGAAATAAATACGGTTAAGTCAACAACAATAATAATACAAACACATACAAGTTATCACAGTGTTCCTTTTAATTATAACATTTAATTAATTTCAATAAAAAATTTGAACTTTCCTTTTAACAATAAAGAATACAAAAAATAATATATATTGAGTTATTATTATATATCAGATAACGATACTAATATATCCATGAAAACTCACACGTAATTTAACATGAAGTTAATAACTTAAAACTGTAAAATGATAATTTAGCTAAACATATCAGATAATCAATAATTTTTGATAATCATCAATTATACTTGTGAATTGATGTATAAACTATAAACCGAACGTTAGGTTGCACCTTATGGTCCAAATCAACCATATGAAGAAATTCCACAAAAGAAGATCGAAGACTACTATATATGCATTTTTTTTTCTACTTCATGTTCAAAAATTAAAAGAAAATAAAAAGAAGGTGAAAAATATCAATGCTTTGTTATGTTAATTTATTTTTTATGAGAAAAATATTAATTAACATACAATAAGTTGATACACATTAGTAATTGTGTCTTATATGAAATTCAAACAAGAAACTTCTCATGATCATCAAATTAAATTCAAACTTTATCTCAATTATATATATATTAAAAAAAGAAACATAAAATTTGGATGTGCATGTGTTGCTAATGAAATAGAAGAAACATTGTATCAGTTATTATACGTATACAGGAACTGAACATATTAATTAAGAATGGTTGGTATACATGAATTGAATATGGATGATTATTCTTCAAAGTTATGATCTGTCTGTGATGTCTCCACTTCTGTGGATGTCTTGGGCCAAAAGAGCATAATGCACCATTTTCACGTTTTGCAAATATGGCACTTGCCACGCTCACTCTTGGAGGTTCAATTCAGATTCAAACACATGAAATAAAAAAATTTCTCCACACACTCTTACCTGAAAAAATAAAAATAAAAAAATAAAGTATCGTTTTTGTCCCTAACGTTTGGGATAAGTTTTAAAGATATTCTTAACGTTTAAAATATCCTATTGTATCCCTAACGTTTTGAAAAAGTATTAATTTTGTTCCACCATCAAACAATTATAAAAGTTACTAACAAAGCTATACTTATATAAGTTAGTTTATAACACCAAAATATTATAAGTGACGTGTTCACTTCATTCGTGTTAATTATTATTTTCCACACTATACGAACACAACACAAAGACCAAAAGAAGAGAAGCATGTAACGATTCTTCTTCCTCACCCAAACTTTACCTTTTTTTTAGTTGTTCGAGTATGATTGTAGTAAATATAGGCTCTAGAAAGTTATTAGTTAATTTATTTTGCATTTGGAATAGTATATTGTTGGGATTTATATTAATAAAATTAAGGGCAAGTTACCCAACTAATGCTCGATTACACCCTTTCCCATAATTTGATTCGATTGCGCCAATTGCATATTATATGAAATCCGTGGGAGGCTACAACTGATTAGTGAAAACCGTGGAACCCCTTCCACGGATCTTGAACATTTCAGCTTAAAACAAAGAAAACCGTGGCACTCCTCCCACTGTTTTTGAACAAACCAACTTGCATGGAAAACCCTCAAGGCTCCCACGGTTTCTTCACAAAATTACCAGCATGTAAACCACTCTAGCCTTCCACGGATTTTGCTCATTATAAGAGCTTAAAATCCATGATACTCCATGCCATTTTTCTTCATTGTTTTGGTTTTTAGAGGGAGAGAGTGAGAGTTAAATTCAAATTATGAATTTATTCAAGATCAGGTGGCTCTAGGCGCATTTGGCGTATGTATGAACATATAATATTTTTTACAAAATTTTGAGACTTAAATATTGTATGGTAATATAATAAGTGATGTATTTATTGGTAGTTTGAGTCATATATAATATAAGAATAAAAGTAGTTAAAGGTATAACAAAAAAATTATGATTTTCATATCATGAATCATCTTATACAAATTAATTTTAAAAAAAAGTAAAATATGATTTTCATGTCATATTAACAATAAAAAGTAAAACATATTAACAATAAAAAAATATGATTTTCATGTCATGAATCATTTTATACCTATTGATTAGGTTAAATGGTAATACTAATTTATTTTTTGAAAAAAATAAATAAAAGAACACACTATTTTTTTATTTATTTCTTCAAGATCCGGTGGCTCTATGCGCATTTGGCATATGCACGTATATATAATATTTTAAATAAAAAACTCGGGATTTAAATATTGCATGCACATATAATATGCAATGTATTTAACTCTCACTCTCTCCCTCTAAAAACCAAAACAATGAAGAAAAATGGCATGGAGTATCACGGATTTTGGGCTCTTATAATGAGCAAAATCCGTGGAAGGCTAGAGTGGTTTACATGCTGGTAGTTTTGGGAAGAAACCGTGAGAGCCTTGAGGGTTTTCCATGCAAGTTGGTTTGTTCAAAAACAGTGGGAGGGGTGCCACGGTTTTCTTTGTTTTAAGCTGAAATGTTCAAGATCCGTGGAAGGGGTTCCACGGTTTTCACTAATCAGTTGTAGCCTCCCACGGATTTCATATAATATGCAATTGGCGCAATCGAATCAAATTATGGGAAAGGGTGTAATCGAGTAAATTTTGATGGCACATGCATTAGTTGGATAACTTGCCCTAAAATTAATTGTTGGACAAAATTGATATAATTTCAAAATATTAAAAATACAAATAAAATATTTTAGACGTTAAAGACATTTTGAGACTTACCCCAAATATTAAGAAAAACTGCTCCACACACACTATACAAATACAATCTAAGAGTAAAATATAATTTTCTTAAAAGATACCAGCACAGATATAACTTATAATTCGAACTAACTATACAAAGCGAACTATTGATTTTATGATAATGTTGTCCATATTTGATGGATATTAAGTCAAATTATTATATGCTAGTTAGAATTATCAATATTTAAATTTTTTATAGTAAAAAAATAATAGTTTATTATCTGATTTAACATTATATTTAGTAGAAAATTTTCAAGAATCAACAAATTTGATTAGCATATACATTTTGTCAATTGTATTTAAACTTTTTTTACATGTTAATTGACTAATTACGGATCAAATAAAATTACTATGTTAGATGATAAACTAATCAAATATTTCAAATCATCAAACACTTTTAATAAATAATTTCACGTGAAGTTGACTGCAATTAAGTATTAATAACTATCATTATATTTTTGTATCTTTGTATATTTTTATATTTATAGCTAATGAGTTATCATTTGTCAATATTTCATCATTTTAGTATTTATTTACCAATCCTAATGGTAAGGAATATGGCAATGTGCATGAACCATTAAACAGCAAGTTTAACCTTTTCCAATGGAGACAACAAAACTGAGATGGAATACATGCAGATCCTGACAGGGAAAGAAGAGAAAAGAAGAAAGATCAACGGCTGCAAAATGATCCTTCAAACACTCTCTCTAGTTTGCTTTGACCATAAACGCAGCACTAAGCAGACACGTTTGGACTTTTGGATTTAAGGATATAAAAGTTGATAGAGACAAATAAACCGTTGGAAGAGGGTGGTAGGTATTTTTTTTTTGTTAAATAAAAAATTTTAGATATATTTTTTACAAGTGATTTTGATCAACCAAGTGCAACTAAGTGATTTATTTCTATATTAAATAGAAGATTATTTTGGTGTCAAATAGAGTTTTATTTAGGTGCATTTTTTTATACTATTTGATACCGAAATAATATTCTATTTAGCATAGGTTGCACTTGATTAGCTAAAATCACTTGTTCAAATAGCATTATCTTACTTTTTATTTAAAAGTAAACAAATGTAAAAAATGTTTTTTTTTATAGCAAAAAATTATATTTGACAAAAGCACTTGAAAAAAAGTTGAGAAAAAATTAGTGGGTAAACTATTAAAAAATGCATTGGAAAGAATCATTGCTGAGTAAAAAAGAATTCTAAAAATATAAACAGAGAAAAATTTAAATAAAAACAAAATTAATTTAAAAATATATATAAGTGAAAAATAACTCGTGTATTTACAAAATATTTGGATAACGTGTTCTTTTCTTGTTTTCATTTGATTTTAATTTTCTTTCAATTTTTTCAAAGTGTTGGTATACGTGCCACACATGTTGGTTCAAACTTCAAAGCGTTTTAACTGTAATGCGCGCGGTTACTTCATTTTAGAAGGAAAAAATAAGAGATTATAAGAGTAGTTTATGCTATATATAAATGATAAATATGTAAATTTTATTGGAAGAATATGTGGGTTTATATTTATATATTATTTTAATTTTTTTAAAATGTAAGATGTAAAATTTATATTATAAGAAAATATTTTATATTTATATTAATTTAGATGTATATCGAATAACTTTTCGACAATAAATATTAGAAATAAAATATTGTTGACTTTTTTTCTACTATTCGTATAGGGTTTTAGAAGGAGAACTAGTGGGTTTTCGGTGATTCTTTTTGACTCGTAGAAGTCTTAATTCAAAGATCAACATATTTATTATTTTGACAAATTTAATTAAATATGTTACAGTGAAATAATAAAATATCTAATTGACGAATAATCAGTGGTAATAAAATATAATTTTAGTATAAGATTTTAAATATATATTTTTATACAAAAAAATTAATTTTGTATATACGTAATATTATTGATTTTGATTAAGTAATTTTAATTTATATTAACTTACATTTTTAGCCAGTAGCTCTATAGCTTTAGCAAACAAGTCTAATATTATACTTTTAATCAACACTTTTGTGAAAAATCTGCATGTGAGAGTGGTGAAAAACATACAAGAGAGAAAATTGAGAAGAGATAGAGCAAATGAATTTGTAATAATGAAGAGTCTCAAGTATTACAAGAATAACTTGCTATTATATATAGTTAGACTATTCTAAATAATTTTTATTCTACTTACTGTAATTAACTTGCTAAGATAAAAAAATCAGTAACAAATTGTATAACTTATTTAATTACTTACTCTAATAGATTAAATACTAATCATTATATAATATATATCATGTAACAATTTTTAAATATAGCTTACTAATTAGTAGAAAAAATAATAAAATTTGCTGATCTATTTGTAGCACCGACTATTATATAAAAATATCTACGAAATATTTTGAAATTGATAAAAATAATTTAAAAGATTCAAATTATAAAAATATTTTTAAAAAATTTAACATTTTGACAAAAATTCTATTTTCGTTAGTCACTTAAACATATATTTTTTATTATTTTTGTCAAAATTTTAAAACTTTTATTAGAAATCTTTGAAAATTACTTTTGATTAATTTTAAAATATTGTATTTTTTTCCTTGGTTTACTCTGAATTAAAAGGAGAAATAAATATGAATTAAAAGGAGAAATAAATAGGAAAAGAAAAGTTGTAGGACAAAGCTTAGGTCCAGAAGAAGAAAGAGGCAAGTGATGTCCAATTTTAATCACATGAGTTGGCAGCCATTTGGTCCCAAGAGGGGGACCATGCATATAGTACTATATATACGCAAACTCTTTTACTTGAATTCTCAATTAAGTTGGCATGGCTACCATATTTTGTTGTGGCTTTTCTTTGCAAAACCCATTTTGCAATGCAATCAACCTCTTATTGACACTTGTTTTGTGATCATAGGGATGATATCCCCCTCTCTATTAGCATTATTTCTCTCAATCTCGTAATACATTAGGCTGCGTTGGTTCCTGATACTGGAATAAGACTAAGAGACTGAAATTGAGTATTGTATTTAGTTTATAGAGACTGGAACTAAAATTTTAGTTTCAGTTTCCATAATTTCAGTATTTTCAGTATCACCAAATTGGAGGGACTAGAAGATTGACGACTGAGATTGAAACTTTAATAATATTTTTTTACTTAAATATCCTCCATAAACATTATAATTTTTAATACTAATCTTTATTTCTGCTCTATCAACTTAGTTTAATATTTATCTCTTAATTTTTATCTCTAATTAATTTTAAACCAAATACAATACATAAACCTATTTTAATCTCAATCTCAGTTCTTCAGTTTTAGTCTCTCTCAAATGCAGAGAAAAAGTTTGATTGAAACCTCCATTTAATGCTTGTACTATTGAGTATTTGGACCTTGCTGGCTTGCAATTATAAAGGCTGAAGGGGCCAACACACCAGAAGCATCCTATACTAACCTTTAATTTATTTTTTCTTGTTAAGAGTACAAAGAGGATCAATCCAAAATCAAATTTGTAGGGTTATGAAATCTTATGCTACTATAGGGTTAGGAGAGGATAGATTCTCATTAGTGTTATATATACCTTAGATAATGACATTTTCTAGTAATTTACCATTTTAACTTCATTAAATCAATATGTGTATATATATATATATATATATATAATTAACCAATTGAGTCATAGACAAATTATTTTTGTTCTTAATACTTATCATGAAATTATTTTTCTTAAAAATTTAAATGAATAAAAGATATATAAATTATTTTTAATATCTCGCTTACTTTTTTTGAAAACATTATGCAATTAATTTCATGTGAAGTTGATACTTTATTATAATTTCATGTGAAGTTGACTACATATAATTTTTCAATTTTTTTTCTTTTAAATGTTTTAATGGTGTTTTTGTTTAGGAGATAATAGTTGGTTGATCGCATCCAAAATTCTTATATATATAGCATTGGATTTTATGCAATGTTTATGTTGATAATGAAATCACACTACTAGAAATTTGTTTTTTTGGACGGATTTTGAAATAAATTTGAGATAAATTTCAAATAAATTAGAGACAAATATTTATTTTTGGACAAAATTCAGACAAATATTTTTCGTCTCAAAAACCCTGGTTTCTAATTTATATTTCGTCTCTAATTCCGTTCGAAATATTTTTCAAATAATTCACATTAAGATGAAATTTTAAAATGTTACTTCCGTCCTAAATTTGTCGAAAATATTATGGGCAATTTGGAAGAATTAGAGACTAATTATAGACAAATTTATAATAGAATTAATATTTTTCAAAATCCGTTCCAAATTAGTCTGAAGTTATTGCATACATTTAGACAGATTACATATAACTTTTAGTTTTTGTCCAAAATTTGTTGCTAATTAGTTTGAAAATTATGGCACTAAAATTCGGGACAAACTTTAGACGAATTTAGAATAGAGTATATTGTTTTATAACTTTTTTATAAAAATCGTCCAAAATCTGTCTCAAAATTAAAATTCATTCAGACGGAATAAATTTTTTCTGAAAATTTTGTCCGAAAAAAACTGATTTCTAGTAGTATCATGAACATTGCAAAACGGACAAAAATAAAATAAGAAAAAAAATATTAATAAATAACTGATATTTTTCTTAACTTTTACATTTTATTATTGGTTTCTAGCATTTTCCTAAAAATAAAATAAAGTAACGTACAATAGTTATTGTGATTTGTCCATTCTTGTAAATATACAGTGAAGTTGTGTATTTACATAGCTCACGTAAGCCGCTACCTTTTATAATATTAGCACATGGCTATCCTAAGCTTCAAGAGGTCACTTGTTTAATTATTTTTATATAGAATTACTTTCATAATTTACTTTGTTAATCAATTGGTGATTGATTATTTATTTATTATAATTTGTAGTGTGAAAAATGAAGAAGGAAAGAAAATCCTACATACTCCATAGGTTTGGTTATTTCAAATTATGCGACATGCACACCATTCTCAAAAAGAAATGTTGTACCTGGTTTCACCTCTATCTACGATTTGGAACCCTATCTAACAAATATATAGATAGAGTGATATATGTGTAAGTAGAACTGAAACATTTTCCACCAAACATTGCAGCAAATTACTTCAACCCACTTGCTAAATTAAAAAGAAAAATTAAAAGTTTGGGATGAATAAAAGTATACACATAATTTCATAAATATTAAAGTACCTATATTTTAGAACGAAGTTGTTTTTATGAAGGAAAAAAAAGAAGTACATATCTTGCCTTATAATAAACTCACTAATAGTATTATGACACTTTTGTTCAAAAACACATAATTTTAGAGTATACTTTCATATTTATAAATCTTTTATGCGTATTTTTTTCATCTTAAACCTTTTTTCTATGTATTTTTTCCTCATTTACTCAAACATATACAATAAGATCCATATCGAAGAAAAAATATTAATAATAAAAAGAATTGGTGAATGATCTTAATTTCTCTAGTCATGAAGTTAACATATATTTATACTTGGATTTTGATATGAAAATATTGTAATTTGTTACACTTACAAATTAAATGTGTTTCCCTCAATAATTTGTATTGTTTAATCTTTCTATAGAGAATGGGTGACAAAGTGAAGAGTGGTCCCTAGCAATATAGCATTGTGGGTTTCCCACTTTCCAGCACTTTATTATCTTATAAAAGTGGAACTTATGAATTTTGTCTCTCAGTAAGATTTACTTTCTTATTTATTTATTTATTTCACAATATATAATAAACACACGACATTTTCTCTTCCAAAAAATATTTTGAGACCACTCATAAATTTAATTATAGACCTAATTTCTATAATATATAAAAAATTTTACATTTTTATATTTTTAATGTTGTAAAAAATAATATTTATAATTAAATTTTTTATATTTTAAATATTAAATCTGTAATTAAACTTATGAACGAGATATAGCTATCACATCTCTTCTTTTCCTATATTACTATAGGAGACCATAACATTATTATGGGTTGCTTTCACATGCCTGTCCCTAGGTACGTATTACACAAAACAATTTAATACTTATATTGCCCCCATTTCATGGCTTGAATCTTCTAATCAACCATTATCCAAAGTTTAAAACCGAAAGAGAGTTTCACTTTGAAAATTTCATACAAAGTTCTTTGTCCTGCAATGCGCATCACTAACACAAACAAACAAACTTCCGCGGTTGGTAAGGGGAGAAAAGTAAGGAAAAAGTAATCTTGCTACTGCCATTTTGTTACAACATAAAATCTTGCTACTTTATAAGGTTAATATCCATTGGCAATGAAAAAATCTGCCATATCTACTGAATTTCAATGACTACATATAAAATTATTACAACATAAAATTTGATTTGATTTTTTAAAAAATTAAAATTTGAATTAGAATTATAATTATTAATAATTTTGTACATGTATGGTATATTCAATTATATAATATCGCATTCGTAAAAATAACTAATTTTTTATATTAACCACTTAAATAATTATTTAAGAGAATAAATATAATTAAATTAATATTTAAAACATTTTACACAATAAGTATTTAACATCATTATAAACCTTATATTAATTATTACATATATCCAAAATCTGTTATAAAAAGAGAACTAAAATAAAAAATGAAAAAAGCTAGATGGCGAGCGATTTTAATTTATTTTGGTCAGCATATGTAACTTGTAACATCCTAAAATAATTGTCTAAAATTTAATTTATTTTGTTATCTTTTAGTTACTAAAATAAGGTAATATTATGTATGTGAATTAGTTTATGCAATTAATTTTTTTTATGCCAATACCATACTAAAATGATACACATAATATATTCTGATGTAATAATATTTGAAAAAAAATATAATAATATAATAATTAAAATATCAGATAAATAGTAACTAAAATAATATAATAATTAAAATATCAGGTAAATAGTAACTATAATAATATAATAATAAATAGTATTTTCTTATTATAAAAGGGGGAGGGGGCAGGCACTTCGCAGGAGGGAAGAGAAGAGAGGAGAGAGTGTGAGGCAGAAGGAGAGAAGAAAGAAAGAAAGAGAAAAAAAAAAAAAAAGAAAAAGAAGTAATAAAAATATTAAGGTAGATATTTTTTTTTACTTTCTGACTATCGTATATCATTAATATTATTTTCTTCTATTTCTTTGGACTAGTGTGGACTACCGCCAGGTCTATTTAATATTATTATTGTGATATTATTTTCTTGCATTATTTATTTGAAGTAATTTGGACTACCATCAGGTCTGTTTAATATTATTATTGTGATTATTGTTATCATTATAATTATTGTTATGCTATTATTATTACTAATATTATATTATTAGTATTATTGTTATTATTACTACTAATCTATCACTAATATTATTATTATTATGTTATAATTATTACTATCCTAATGATAGAATCTATTGCTAATCTGATAATAATAATATTTTAATTATTTATTATTATTGTTACTAACTAATCTGACTATTTTATTATTACTAATCTAACAATATTACTATATTATATTATAAATATTATTATAATAATATATTATTAATACCACTGCTATTAGTATTACTAATATTATTATTATTAACTCTGTTATTATTATATTATTATTACATATATATTATAAATATATTATTATATATTAGTATTATTCATATTATTATTATTAGTACTATTATTATTATTAATATTATTATGTGTAATATTATTATTACTATTATAATAATTATATAAATATATAATTATTATAATAATTACTATTATTATTAATACTATTACTATTAATACTATTACTATTATTGTTATTATCACATATTTGTGATTGTTAATATTTCTAATGTAATGCTTTAAACCCGTAAGCTGAGGTGAGTGTGGGGAGGCTAGTGTGCCTAACATCCCTACTTAGCAAGCGGATAAAAAAATAAATTGTTTAAGACTTGACTACCAATTGATAAGAAGACAAGATGTCTTAATTGATATGTCGTAATTTTTGCTTTGTTGTCATGATGTTATGAGATCCACCAAAAGTTGGAAATTTCCTAAAAGGCCTATGATGAGTGAGATAAGCAGATAAAGAAAAGTGAAAAGATAAATAAATTAAGACATTTGCATTACATACATCATTATTTTATATAATTGTGATAGTCACAATATTTTCCGTGAAGAGCGGCTGAAATCACCAAATAAGATTTTTATTATCTACTGAGAATTTTAAATTCTCACTGTATCTATGTACTTGTGTGTGGTTTCAGATTCAACTCAGTAAGGACCAGTGGAAGGCAAGATATTTTTAATTGCGTGTGATGATTCTACAGAAATATATATAAATAATCTGTAGATTAATTTCTATTGTTACTTAGTATATTGTATGGGCGATAACCATATGTTTATAATATTTGATTGTATTCGTATAAAAGTACAGTCAAATTATCAGCTTATGTAATGAATTTTTAATTCAAAGAATGGGTGTTGCATAACCAACAATTTAATTTATTTAGTAAGCTAATAATTTATTTTTATGTTTTTAACTAATTCATTTCAGTATTAATGATTAATTGTTGGAAAAAATAATAAAATATGTGAGTCATGCATTGCTCATAAAAAAAAATGAAAAACTGAAAAAAAGGTCATTAATTGGCACTAGATCAGAGGATGATTTGATGAGAATTCCAATTTTCCCTTGAGTGTGTGTTCACACTTCACACACATAAAAGGTCACAATCAAACCTTCGAGAGATCCCGCATGGTCATTTCCAAAAGTTGATTTTGGTTTTGAAAATTTTGACAATATATAATGGTTCTATACTTTGAAGTTTGAATAGAACAACAGTGAGAGAGACATTGAGAAAGAGAGAGAGAGAGAGAGTTAATATTGGTAATGGTTGGTAGCAGAGAGGGAGAGAACAGAAGAGATTCCATTCACCTAAACAGAAAGGTATAGTAGTAGTAATGTGAATATATGATGACATTTTTTTAAGGCAGCGTTTGGCTAGGGAACTAAAATGAAAAATATAAGGACAGAAACTCAGATATAGGAATATGACACTGTTTATTATTTGGTTGTTCCAAGGAATAGGACAGTGTATTGCATATTGCATAATAATTATTTTGCATTTCTTTTTTCAACTACTTTTAAATTAGAATAAGAAGTAGAAGAATAAAACACTGAGATAAGAACTTCTCTTCTGTATTGTTCTTATCCTGGGAATCAAATGGTACCTAATAGTTCATAAGATATGATGAAATGAGTCTAACCAGCTTAAGAGCAATAACTCGAACAACAATGTGTTAGGGAATCTATCACATAGCAATTAATTTCAGCTAAAATTATCAAATAATTACAGAAATTTATAAAAGGAAAAAAAATAGTTTTTCTCTTATTTCAAAGTTCAAACTGTTTCCTTCCTATTTAGATTTCAGTTCGAATATATTTTTTTTTTATACTTATAAAGTGATAAATGTTGACCATGGTATTAGTTGTATAATATTGGCTTTCAAATTTTTTTCTAACTCAAAATAAATACCTACATTTTTTTAAAAAAAAATCTGCTTAAATAAAGAGTTATTTTGTGTAAGTGACTAGTTGAACCTTTAAATAAGTTAGGTTAAAGATATTATCCAAAATTATACAAACAAAAAATGGATAAAATAAAAGGCAAATTTTATTACAACTTTTAGTTTATTCTCTAGTTTGTCAAACTTATCTTTTGTGATAAGGATAAATATTAAATATTGAGTTTTAACATCTTTTTAACATATTAGGCAAAAACAATTTTAAATATAAATTCTTAAAATTTTTATTCATTCAATTTGAACTTCAAAATTTTCAATCATAATTTATATTGATTTCTAACTTATTTTTGTTAACGATATATGAATTATTGAGTGACATAAGAGTTCATTATAAATAATGTCATTCTGTGATCTTGGCAAGCAAATATGATAAAATAATTTCGTATATTATTATAGATGATAGTTTAAGTTTCATTTATGCATATTGACAAAAAGATTTAAAATAATCATAAATTATTTAGGACATTATTTTCCTGCACTTAGTTCATAACTCATTATTACTGTCATTTAGCAATTTATGTAAGTGTACCATCAACAAAAATGGCATAAAGACTAACATGAGTTATGATTTTTGTTTATGAAATTTAAATTGATTAATTATTAATTTCATTTTCACTTTGGGTTACTATTCAAAATTTTGGGGTGGAATTTACTTTCAACTTGTACTATAGTAACATTTATCAAAACAAAATGTAAAAAAAAAGTGTCTAATAAATTTATAATATATAATAATAATCTATTTTCTAATTTTCGGAAGTATATAAAAACAATTGACTACATGAGATTAGAGAGGGGAAAAAAAAAAAAGTAAAAAGGGGAAAAAAGAGGTTATGGTGTGCTACAGTGTCTGAGAGCAGTCACCACAGCACCGCAGAAAACAGAAACCTCAATTTGATAATCATCGCAATAACGCATATCAAACTCTTTCCTAATCTTCTCCTAATTTTCCATCCTTGTCCCTCTTTTAAGCCCGGCACTTCCATCTTCCATCTTCCATCTTCCTTCTTTCTCACCCTTTTTCTCTCTCTCCCCTTTCTTCTCCCATGTAAAAAAAATTCATGCTTGAGTCAAAATGCTCAAACAAGTTCCCATTTTGATGTTCTGGGTTGCGACCCTTTTGTGTTTTGTTCTTTCCTGATGTGGTTTCCGCAGGTGGGTGCTCGAATTCGGAATTTTTGTTTCTCTGTGGCCCTTTGTTGAAGCAATTATTGAACTGGGTATGGTTGATTTTCTTGGATTTTGATTCATGGAAGCCAGATTTGGGGGGAAGAATCAGTTTTTATATGGAGGTGTGGTTCAAGAAATGAAAGGTGTTGGTAAGAGGAGTTTGGAGTGGGATTTGAATGATTGGAGATGGGATGGTGATCTCTTCACTGCTCAACAACTCAATTCGGTTCCATCAGATTGTAGGAGCCGCCAATTTTTCCCACCAAATCCTGAGATTCCTGCAAATAGTAATGCTATCTCTTCTTCAATCAACCCTGTTGAAGATGGAAAGAGAGAGTTGGAGAAGAAGAGAAGAGCTGTTGTAATAGGTGAAGGTGAAGAAAGGGAGGAGCTGAATGATGAAGGAGGAGGAGGTGGTGGTGGTGGTTCTCTTAATTTGAACCTTGGAGCTCAGGTTTACCCTATCATGGTGGAAGGGGATGAGAAAAGTGGGAAGAAGACAAAGGTAGTTGAGACAGCTGCTACAACTTCTAGCCGTGCAGTTTGTCAGGTACAAGATTGTAGGGCTGATCTTAGTGGTGCAAAGGATTATCACCGCCGGCATAAAGTTTGTGATGTGCATTCTAAGGCTACTAAGGCCCTTGTGGGAAATGTTATGCAGCGGTTTTGTCAACAGTGTAGCAGGTTAGTTTGGTTACAAAATTTGATCAATTATTCAGATTTAGATTTCAGATTTGTTAGATGATCATCAAAATAATATGAGTAGTCAAGTGTCTTTGCTGTATCAAGTTTTTTAAGAACTTTAGCTGAGTACTACTAAGTGGAAGTTGTTTAAAAGAACTTCTTTTGATTGAAAAAAAAGGAAAAAATTTCCAGGGAATTTACTTTGGTACTGAAGTTGGAAGCCAACTTGCTAAATTCATGGCAGGTTTCATGCTCTTGAAGAATTTGATGAAGGGAAGCGGAGTTGTCGTAGGCGTCTAGCAGGCCATAATAGGAGGAGGAGC
>JASCZI010060733.1:8065-25521 GCA_036250425.1 Stylosanthes scabra | reverse complement strand
GTGGAAGATCATGGTCTTAGCGGCTGTTCCTTTCCATTTATAGTTGCGGAGAAAGAAGTTTGTACAGAGATCTGCAAGCTGGAGAATGTGATTGAGGCAGCAGATGGCACTGATGACTTGTTGAAGAGCAAAATGATAGAAGAAAAGAATCAAGCGCTGGAATTCTTACAGGAAATGGGTTGGCTTCTTCATAGAAGTCGTTTGAATGTTAGGCTAGGTACCCTGGCGCCTACTCAGGATCTCTTCCATTTCAATCGGTTCGTGTGGCTTGTTGATTTCTCCATGGACCATGATTGGTGTGCCGTGGTGAAAAAACTCTTGGACATTATATTTGAGGGTGGTGTTCATGTGGGAGATCATTGCTCCATCGAGCTCGCGTTATTAGACATGGGTCTTCTACACAAAGCTGTAAAGAGAAATTCAAGGCCTATGGTGGAACAATTGTTAAAATTTGTGCCAACGAAAGGTTCGGCTGGGGCAGACAAATTCTTATTTAGACCTGATAATGTCGGGCCGGCAGGGTTGACTCCACTTCATGTTGCAGCAAGCATGAAAGGCTCGGAGAATGTCTTGGATGCATTAACCGATGATCCAGGAATGGTAAGTCCCTTGTCGTCTTCATTCTTTTATTTACTTTTAGGCTTTATGTTGGATTTATTTGGAGGGAATTGGCATCATATAAAACTTCTGTACCTAAGTTTGAAATTGAAGTGTTTATGAATGCCACATTATGTTTTTCTGTTAATGCTTAGTCCTACAAAACTTATAAGATTTTTACCCTTATGTGTTCTATCTCCAGGTCGGAATCGAAGCATGGAAAAGTGCCAGGGACAATACCGGCTTGACGCCTAACAATTATGCGAGCCTCCGGGGCTATTTCTCCTACATTCAACTTGTCCAGAGGAACACCAACAAGAGGCGCGAAGGACAACATGTGCTTGATATCTCCAGCACCATTGTAGATAGCAACACAAAGCAGAAGCAACTAGATGTGAACAGGACATCTAAGCTTGCAAGTTTGCACACCGAGAAGATCGAAACCACAGTGATGGCGAGTCAATGCGGGTTATGCCAGCGCAAGCTGGCTTATGGTGGCACAAGAGCAGCACTGGTTTATCGGCCGGCAATGCTCTCATTGGTGGCCATTGCAGCTGTTTGTGTATGTGTGGCATTGCTCTTCAAAAGCTCACCTAAAGTATACTATATCTTTCAGCCTTTTAACTGGGAATCACTGGGATATGGCTATATCTAAAGTTTTTTGGAGTAGTACATGCACTTTTGATTTATATATGTATATTGAAACATGAGTCTCTAGTTTCTCGGTATGAGAGATGCTCTATTTCTCATTTTCGTCTCGTCTACTGAGTCGACACACGTGTATGTCCATCGCCATTGGACGAGACGTGGAATCCGTCGACTTAGTTTACGAGTAGATGTGAGTACAAATAATACTATTTGAGTATAGTAGTGGCTGTCAACCTGTGATCAAAATATTTTAGGGAAGCCAAAGATATCTTGAATCTTTGATTATGCAAAATATATGTGTTATGCTATGTCATTAGGCCCTGTTTGCATGTAGTGATATTGTAAGCATTAGGAGATTACCTTTGTTTTAGTCAATACATGTAAAATACTAAAAAAGTTACCATGATTTATATATCAATGCCATCATGAGAACTGAGAAGCAGAAATAGCAATAGATGCAGTAACAAATGATAACAATGGAAACAGAGATATCTACCTAAAGAGACAAAAGACTCCTCAAACATCAGTTTTAATTTAATGAATATAATTATAGGTGCATTTGTTTCTCTTTCTCTGGTTCACAAATTGGGAAAAAAAATCCGGTAAAGGTGTTAAATTTGTAAATTTAAAAAATAATATTTTAATCATCTTTAAATTTATAACTTATTACTTGATGATTTTATTGTTTTAATTAATTTGAAAATGATTAGATGATTATTTTTCTTTCCAAAATAATTAACTTTAGAAGAGTAAATAATTTAATATGTTAACTAAATTATAATCTAATAGCATAAAATTAAATGCAGATGAAGATAAGTTTTCATCTGATCGAATAAATATAGGTTGTTAAAATATAAATATATATTTAAAATACTTTAAATATTATATATTTATATAAAAATACCTACTAATTAATTTGGTAATTGATCTTTTTTACATACATAACATTTTTTAAACATATTAATTAACATACCAATTTAACTCATAATTTCCCTTTTAAAAAATAACAATAATTGTATTTGTATATTAAAATCAGTCACCGATATATAATACATATCAAAATATAAAATACATATTAAAAATAATTAAACTATACATATATTTTATATTTTTATGTATATGATATATGGTGGGTGAATCTTATCGCGAGACGTTGAGTAAAATCATGAAAGTCAGAGGGTAAGCCTTCTCTGTGCTAGTTTCACTTCACACTTTCACACACACTCTCACTGTGTATGGTTATGGCTTCCATTTCTCTCTCCTTCTCTTCTTCCGTCGTTCCCTCTCCAATTCCACACGAAAAGTTCAAGAACACCTCTAAAACTAACAACCCCATATCCCAAGATTCCGCCTTTCGTGTTATCCGCTTCGCAATTTCTTCTCCAGCAAACTCAAAAACTGCTTCTTCGGTTGCCAAGAAGAGACACTGGAAGAAAGGAGAGTTCCCCGGCGTGTCAGATACATCGTTCACTGGGAGTACGAGGAGGTCCCCCATCAAGAACATCAAGAAGAAATTAGACAAAAAGAACAATGCAAAAGCCTGGGTCAATACTGTAACTGAAGCCTTGTGTGAACACATCGACAAGAAGCAGTGGCTTCAAGCCCTAGAGGTTAGTCTCAATTCAATTGGGTATCATAAAGTCACAATCTTGATGTTAATTATCGATTCTTTGAGCCTAAAGTCTCACATTTTAGTGAATGCTCCGTGCTATTTGTTCATTTTTGTTGATTGGAATATGCAGGTATTTGACATGCTTAAAGAACATTCATTTTATGAACCCAAAGAAGGGACTTACATGAAACTGATAGTGTTGCTTGGTAAATCCGGTCAACCCCACCGTGCACGCCAGCTGTTTGAAACAATGATTGAAGAAGGCTGTAACCCTACTTCTGAACTTTACACTGCCTTACTAGCTGCATATTGCAGGAGCAATCTCATTGATGAGGCTTTTTCGATTCTTAATGAGATGAAGAAACTCCCTCTTTGCCAACCTGATGTTTACACTTACAGCACCTTGATAAAAGCCTGCATGGATGCTTTGAGGTTTGATATGGTTGAGCTGCTGTATGAAGAGATGGCGGAGAGAAATATCACTCCGAACACCGTTACTCAGAACATCGTATTGAGTGGTTATGGCAGGGCAGGGATGTTTGACCAGATGGAGAAAGTGCTGTCGAGTATGCTGCAGAGCACTGCATGCAAGCCTGATGTTTGGACAATGAACATAATCATCAGTGTCTTTGGTAACATTGGCCAGATCGATATGATGGAGAAGTGGTATGAAAAATTCCGAAACTTTGGGATAGAACCGGAAACACGCACTTTTAATATCTTGATTGGTGCTTATGGAAAGAAGAGGCTGTATGACAAAATGTCATCTGTGATGGAGTATATGCGCAAGTTGCAATTTCCCTGGACAACTTCTACCTATAACAATGTGATTGAGGCATTTGCAGATGTAGGCGATGCTAAACACATGGAGTGTACGTTTGATCAGATGCGTGCTGAGGGTATGAAAGCCGATACTAAGACTTTCTGCTGCCTTATCAATGGTTATGCAAATGCTGGCCTCTTCCACAAAGTAATTAGCACCGTTCGCTTGGCCTCAAAGTTTGAGGTACCTGAGACCATGTCCTTTTATAACGCAATCTTGTCCGCATGTGCAAAGGCTGAGGATTTGATGGAAATGGAGAGGGTTTTCCAGCGAATGAAGGATAAACAGTGTCGGCCAGATGAAACAACATTCTCCATCATGGTAGAGGCATATAGAAAAGAAGCTATGAATGACAAGATATATTATTTGGAGCTGGAAAAACAGGCAATGATGGCTGATGATAATACAGTGGATAATACCGAGGATGAACAAAATGATTTATCTGTGGTTTATAGTTAAGAGTGCTTGGAAATCTGTTTTTCTTACCTCCATTTCTGGAGCAGCTGTTTGGTTATTTTTGACATGGAAGGAGTTATCAGTTGTGTAATCAAGCTTTCTTATTTTTGTGATGGATGAGAGCAACTCCCGTATGTTTATTGTAGAGTTCAACGTTATTTTCGGCATGGCTTTTACCCGCGGAGAAGAATCCAAGTATCTGCTTTGTTTTGGTGTACAGGGTTAATTCACTGATAATAGAGCTGAATAGTCTTCAGTCAAAATTTGAACTCCTGTTATATTAATGTCTGAGAGGGAAGCTTATGCTTTCAAATTAAGGTGCTGGTACTAGTACAGTTCCATTGTATACCAACCCACAGTCCTTTTGTGGCTTGGGAAGTTGTATGATATCTGGATTATTATATCATAACCAGAGTGCAGAAGTGATTTGGAAATTGCCAAGTTCTCAGCCTTGTTTAATCATATTTGCCATTTTTGTGTTTTTCCATAGTGTTTCAAGGATCAATAGCTGTTTCATCACAGCATGAAACTATAGTAAGTAAATTTCCCCAGATTTGTAGAGCTGACTTATATGTATTATAAAACAAAAAGAACTTTATTGAGATGAAGAAAAAGGAATCCCAAAATATAGGAAGACTAAAGGTTCCCTTTCCATGAGCAAAATATGTTGACGTGGTCATGTGGGTAACATACATGCTTACATATACTGACTAGAAAGTTGGGATGCTACATATGTCATTGATATTTGATAATTGATACAATTATTTTCTACTAATTCAGTGAATTTTTTTACACCAAGATCCACAAAATGGCCCCCATTCACATTACTGTTGCTGTGTCAATGATATATCTTATTATCCTTGCTTGCACTTATTCAATTCTGCTATAATTAAATATTTTCGAATATGCCGTAGCTTATGGTATTTGTTGATTAATTAATGTATCTGTGAAAAGGTGTCTTGTAATAGAAAAAAAAAAAATGGTGTGACTTCCTTTTGTTTTGATTCTTTAACAGCGTGCTCAGCAGCGTGTTCAGAAGGCATTTACATGCGGAGGTAATGCATGACATATTGCATTAATGCATTGCATCATCAACATCTACCCATAAGCTTAAAAACACAGCATCGTACTCCTATAAATGTATGGAATTGGAAATATCATGAACTCCACATATGCAAGGTTTAGTTCCTTAGTTCCTTAGGTTAACATATAAACTCGAGAGTTTGATAACCTTGATTGAGAAAGATGGATCAGCTGGTTGGTGTAGATGAAATAGAGTCTCTGAGATTTGAGTTGGCAGAGATTGGAAGGAGCATAAGGTCCTCATTCAGAAGCCATGCTTCCAGTTTCAGGAGCAGTTCAAGCATAAATCCTGCGCATGATGTCGATAACAGTGAGGTTGATGCATTACAATGGAATGAAATCCAGAGGCTTCCCACTTTTGAGAGGATCACTTCAGCTTTGTTTGATGAGCATGATAGCAATGGAATGAACCAAGTTAAAGGGAGAAAGGTGGTTGATGTCAGCAAGCTTGGAGCTCAAGAAAGGCATTTGTTCATCGAGAAGCTTATTAAGCACATTGAGAATGATAATCTTCTATTGTTGCAGAAACTCAGGAAACGAATTGACAAGTAATCTTTTCTCTTCTTTATTTTCCCCCCTAATTTCTCTTAGTCAACACATCTCTCTCTCTCTTCTCTCTCTCTTTATATATATATATATATATATATATATATATTATTTCTTCTTGGTTCATAAGATATATACACAGCTGGTTTTGCTTGGAGATGCTTCACTAAATGTCTTTTTAAATATCAACCATGATGCATGATAACAAAATGATAGGGACATAGCTGATTTTGTATTCCATATGATTTTGTTTCATGTGGCTAGAGTTGACTTCAAATTTGTATAAATAGTTTACATTTTACAAGAAAGGTCTAGCCTACCTCAGCTATGTCAGAAAGAAGTAAAAGATTAATAAAGTATTCAATATAAATATATATAGATTATAAATTAAAGACCCCATTATATTTAGTGATTATCTTTAGCGCAAAATATTATTGTCCTGTTGCAAAGTTTACATGTGTTAATTACTTAATGAAAATGAATAACCAAACTTTAAAAATTAGTTATTAAGGGAGAAAAACCACTCTCCCATATCTACAGCAACTTCAAGGCATTTTGCTACCTGCTATCAGTATTTGCTGTTCACTTTGATAAGACCACAACCAAGGCTCTAAGACCATTGTTAAGTACCTAAGAAAAGTGGTAAACCACACTTTAAAAAATAACTTTCAAAGGGAAAGAAACTCTCTTAGATACAACATCAAGCATCCCATACTATCCGACATGAGACTTTAGACAATGTCACACCGCATAATACCCAAGTCCCTAACATATTTTTTTATCTATACAAAATTTAAGAAATAATGGGACATGAATAGAGACACGACTTTTTTATCTTGTTTCTACCTCTTGATTTTGTGTTTTCTTTATAAGATACTTACTAAACATAGACAAAAAAGACTTTTTTTCCATAAAACCACACTAGTAAATAGTAAGTAACTTCCAAATGTGGTGAATTAGTATCACATATGATGGTGTATGTCCACAAAACTACTAACAACCTTGTCCAGTATTATTAGTTAAATCATGCACATACATGTGAATATGGTTAATGTATTTTTGTTTCATCTTTGCTTTGAAGAGTTGGTATTAAGTTACCCACTGTGGAAGTGAGGTATCAAAATCTTACTGTAGAAGCAGAGTGTCAGGTAGTTAAGGGCAAGCCAATACCTACTTTGTGGAACACCATAAAGGGGTGGATCATTGTAAGTAACATATCTGAAAGCATTCAATTTGGTGTATAACATCATTTTACAGTTTTCATTTTTCTAATTTTACCTTTTTTTTTCCTTTTCTTTTGGCGGGAAAAGGGTGCAAGTAAATTGTTAATCCTACAATCTCAAAACACCCGGATAAGTATAATCAAAGATGCCAGTGGCATTATTAAGCCTGGAAGGTATGTTTACAAAGTTAGTTGTGTCATTGTACTTTGATAATCAGTATTCAGTATCATAAATTCATAATATGATTGTACTAGTGATTTGTTTTCAATGTTTTGATTCTCTTGTAGGATGACCTTGTTGCTTGGCCCTCCAGGGAGTGGTAAAACAACTCTATTGTTGGCTCTGGCAGGGAAACTTGACCATTCTCTCAAGGTTTTCAATCTCTAGGCTTTTTTCTTGTAAATTATAAAAACACTAGTCAAATATGTTCGGAATGCAACTGTAGTTTCTAATTGTATTACATTGAAGATTGACTAATTTTCTCTAGGATATTTGGTTTTGAAAGTAGCATCTGCAGCCATGCAAACATTCATACTTATAATATTTAGTATCATGCATGGGGTGGAATGAAACTCAAAACGTGATAACTTGTTTAAATTAGAACGGATCTTTTGCTTGGTTGTTCTAATTGCGCATGCATTTCTATGCGTTTTTTAATAGGTACAAGGGGAAATTTCTTACAATGGATACACACTAGATGAATTCATTCCCCAAAAATCCTCAGCTTATGTAAGCCAATATGATCTTCATATTCCAGAGATGACAGTTAGGGAAACACTTGATTTCTCAGCACGTTGTCAGGGTGTAGGAAGCAAAGATGGTAGGTAACTAAATTTCCAAAAAAATTGGAAAAAGGAAAAAAAAACATTTTTAATTAAACTGTCTTGAGGGATGATTTGTTTTCCTTGCATGAAAGAGCTTCTGAAGGAAGTAAGTAGAAGAGAGAAAGAAGCAGGAATAATGCCAGACCCTGATTTAGATGCATATATGAAGGTACAGCACGTCACATCTTTAACTTGTTCACCTCCAAGCCTTGTAGGAGAACATACTCTGACTGAAAATTTTTCATTACAGGCGACATCAGTGAAGGGACTGAAGAGCACTCTTCAGACAGACTACATTTTAAAGGTAGTATACTAATTTTATTCGTCGATTTAGAGTTTCAGTGGATAATATCTTGATAATTTGTTGCTCTTCTTCTGACTATTACAATGCCTTGAAGATCCTTGGTCTCGATATCTGTGCCGACACATTGGTTGGAGATCCTGTAAGAAGAGGTATATCTGGTGGTCAAAAGAAAAGGTTAACTACAGGTATGTTAGTACACTCTATTGCAATCATTTGATTATAACTTGATGTATGAAGTGGCTAACTGGCTATGATCCTGACTTTGGTGCATGATGAAGGAGAAATGATTGTTGGACCAACAAGAGCTCTCTTTATGGATGAAATATCCAATGGCTTAGACAGTTCCACTACTTTCCAAATAACCTCCTGTCTTCAGCATATGGTGCATATCACAGATGCAACTGCTTTGATTTCACTCCTTCAGCCAGCACCAGAGACCTTTGATCTCTTTGATGACATTGTCTTAATGGCAGAAGGGAAAATCGTGTACCACGGTCCACGTGATGGTATAGTTGATTTCTTCGAAGACTGTGGGTTCAAGTGTCCACAACGAAAAGGCACTGCTGACTTTCTTCAAGAGGTATACAAGTTAAGCTTAACCTTAATTGTATTTTCCTTTATAATTTCATAATGATTTGAAACGTTTGTTGAAACCAGGTTATCTCTAGGAAAGACCAAGCACAGTATTGGAGCAGAGAAGAACCTTATAGATATGTCACTGTTGAACAGTTCGTTGAGAAATTTAGGTATAGTCCATATGGCAAAAAGCTGGATGAGGAGATCTCAAAGCCATTTGACAAGTCTCAGAGCCATAAGAATGCTCTTGCCTTTAGAAAATATTCATTAACGAAGTGGGAAATGTTCAAGGCTTGCATAATGAGGGAGTTTCTTCTAATGAAAAGGAATTCTTTTGTTTATGTATTCAAGTCAACACAGCTTGTGATCGTTGCATCTATAGGAATGACTGTTTTCATTCGGACACAAATGCCTGTTGATTCGCTTCATGGGAATTATTTCATGGGGTCATTATTCTATTCACTCATCATACTTTTGGTTGATGGAATTCCAGAACTTTCTATGACAGTGTCAAGACTTTCAGTGTTCTACAAACAGAAAGAGCTGTGCTTTTATCCTGCTTGGGCTTATTCAATCCCTTCAACTATTCTCAAGATTCCACTTTCATTGTTGGAATCTTTCATTTGGACTGCACTTACTTATTATGTTATTGGCTACAGCCCTGAGATTGGCAGGTTAGTCCTCAATAGAAAGCTAATTTTATTCTTCAATTTCTGACATTATTGTAACAATGTTTCAACTAATGTTCAATTTTTTTTTTTCAGGTTCTTTCGCCAATTCCTCCTCCTATTTACCTTACACATGTCAGCAATATCGATGTTTCGATTCATTGCCTCTGTTTTCCAAAATGTGGTTACTGCAACGACGGCTGGCACTCTGACCATACTAACTGTTTTACTATTTGGCGGATTCATCCTCCCAAAGCGTGAGAATCTCGGACTCCTTTGAATCTTGAGCAGATATTTTTAGTTCAAATGATAATTCTTAGCTGCTTTTTTTTTTGCAGCATATATGCCATCTTGGTTGAGGTGGGGATTTTGGATTTCTCCTATGTCATATGGAGAGTTGGCCGTGACCGTGAATGAATTTCTTGCTCCTAGGTGGCAAAAGGTAATAATGCTTTGAAACTTAAATCTGTATGACTTTCTATTGATAACAAGATTCCTCAACTTTACTGCCTAGAAAATGTGAGTCTGGTTTTGTTTTTCTTGATGAAGATGTCTACAAACACAACAACACTGGGTCGCCAAATATTGGAAAACCGTGGTCTAAACTTTGATGGTTACTTTTACTGGATATCAATCGGTGCCTTAGTTGGGTTCACAGTTCTGTTTAACACAGCTTTTACATTGATCTTGACCTTCGTCAAGGGTAAGTTAGTCTCTCATAACTTACTTGGGGCATGTTTCATGTTAACTATATTATTATTTAACCTTCACTTTGGCATTGTGCTCTTAGCTCCTTCACGGTCTCGGGCTCTTATATCTTCCGATAAGCATTCAGAGTTACAAGGAAGTCAAGAAAACAAGGGTAGCTTTGCCGGAGACAGAACTCCAGTTGAAAGTATAGCAGAACCAAGCAAAGGTCAGCACTCAGGAGGAATGGTTCTGCCTTTCCAGCCACTAACAGTAACATTCCGTGATGTGCAGTACTATGTTGACACTCCTATGGTACCCTTCATGATTGAGTTCCACTTTGTCGTTACTAACAAAATAAGTTAGTGTTATCTCCTTGGTCATGGTTGTATAATCACGTCATGTTGAATGCAGGAAATGAGAAACCGAGGATTTAGTCAGAAGCTTCAACTCCTTTGTGACATTACAGGTTCACTGAGACCAGGCATATTAACAGCACTGATGGGAGTCAGTGGTGCGGGGAAAACAACTTTATTGGATGTTATTTGTGGAAGAAAAACAGGAGGTACTATAGAAGGGGATATTAGAATTGGTGGCTATCCAAAGGTTCAAGAAACATTTGCAAGGATCTCAGGTTACTGCGAACAAAATGACATTCATTCTCCGAATATAACAGTAGAAGAATCTGTGATGTTTTCTGCTTGGCTTCGGCTTCCTCCTGAGATTGATGCAATAACTAAATCTGTACAAATTTCTTCCCAAGCAGCATAATTATTTCTGTGACATTGAACTTGTTTATCGGTTTCATTCATTTCCTTTAACAATAATTTCTCAGGAGTTTGTAAAGGAAGTCCTTCATACTATTGAGCTCGATGGTATCAAAGATTTATTAGTAGGCTTGCCAAATGTTAGTGGATTGTCAACCGAGCAAAGAAAACGGCTGACCATAGCAATTGAGCTTGTTGCTAATCCTTCAATCATATTTATGGATGAACCAACTTCGGGCTTAGATGCAAGGGCAGCTGCAGTTGTTATGAGAGCTGTGAAGAATGTTGTTAGAACAGGAAGAACTGTCACATGCACCATTCACCAGCCTAGTATCGATATATTTGAAGCATTTGATGAGGTATACTGCCCCTTATGTAGATTTCAAATTGTTTTATAATCATATTACTGTGTGATGTAACATCGGAAACGGCTTCATTAGTACTCTTGGTTTTAGCAATACCTCTTACAGAAATGTCTAATGTTAATGTAGATGTGTGTTTTCAATATTTTTCTTTGCAATTTAGCATGAAAAATGCCACACCATATAGTTTTGATATCTTTCAAAGGAGGGTATATTGAAGATTCATGGTTATACTAACTTAAGGTTCTTGTCTTCTGTTCCCTTAAGCTAATTCTCATGAAAACTGGAGGACGCATAATCTACTCCGGTCCACTCGGACAGCACTCAAGTCGGGTTATTGAATACTTTGAGGTCAGTATGATCTTACTCTTCAGAAGACAAGTGATTGATTGGAAAATCTTGTTTTACATTCTTGCAACTTGTGTTCATACAGAGAGTACCAGGGGTGCCAAAGATTAAAGACAACTATAATCCATCTACATGGATGCTAGAAGTAACTTCAGGTTCTGCAGAAGTTGATCTCGGAGTAGATTTCGCACAAATTTATAGGGAGTCAACTTTATATGAGTAAGTAATTCAAATAATTTTGTTACTTTTTCTGTTTGTTTTCTTTTTGGATACTGATTATTATTGTTCATGTGAGTGCAGGCAGAACAGAGAGTTAGTTGAACAATTAAGTTCACCAGCTCCTGGCTCAAAAGACTTGTATTTTGCTTCTCATTTTCCACAAAATGGTTGGGAACAGTTTAAAGCATGCTTATGGAAACAACATTTGTCATATTGGAGAAACCCTTCATACAACTTGATGCGCATAATTTTTGTGATTGCTGCATCTTTTCTGTTTGGGATACTGTTCTGGAAGAAAGGAAACAGCATGTCAGTGAGCATAATTCTACTTAATATATTTTCTTAATAGACCATCTTTTCTTCATCTTTCAAAAATAAATTTTACATAGGATTGGAGTGTTGCAGAGAAAATAGGATAGAAACTAACATCTTTTTTGCTTATTTCTTTTACAGACACAGCCAGCAGGATTTATTCAATGTATTTGGTTCAATGTTCATGGCTGTTCTCTTCTTTGGGATAAATAACGGCACAACAGTTGTACCGGTCGTGGTAACAGAGCGCACCGTTCTGTACCGTGAAAAATACGCTGGAATGTACTCTCCCTGGGCCTACTCATTTGCACAGGTTCACCATTCATGTTCACTTGTTCATTTTCTTTATCTAACTGGAAAAAAGATGTAGAAACTTGAAACTAGAAACCATTTTTTCACGTGTGGCAGGTGATAATTGAGGTTCCA
This sequence comes from Stylosanthes scabra, assembly GCA_036250425.1. Classification (NCBI taxonomy): domain Eukaryota; kingdom Viridiplantae; phylum Streptophyta; class Magnoliopsida; order Fabales; family Fabaceae; genus Stylosanthes; species Stylosanthes scabra. The sequence continues at coordinate 13,040 of JASCZI010060733.1, read as the reverse complement.
TATTTGTTGACTGAAGCTGTTCTATATGTCCTAATCACGTACCCTATGATAGGGTACCATTGGTCTGCATACAAAGTATTTTGGTCAGTGTACAGCATATTCTGCAACCTTCTAAGCTTCAGTTACCTAGGAATGCTCATTGTTTCATTCACACCAAATGTTCAAGTTGCTACCATTGTGTGTTCCTCTTTCTACACCATGCTCAATTTGTTTTCCGGCTACATTGTGCCGCTTCCGGTAAGTTTCTTCCGGTGCCATCTTCTTGTTGAATGTGAAATAGTAGTATATTCGAACCTAAGATCTATTGCTTAGGGTATAAGATACCATCTTAACTAATCTCGCATTTGTTACAATCATACATATTTGGACTAATGATGTAATGGTTGTTTTCCTCATTGCAGCATATCCCAAAGTGGTGGATTTGGATGTATTATATATGCCCCACATCGTGGGCAATGAATGGGATGCTTACATCTCAATATGGAGATATAAACAAAGAGATATCAGTAACGGGTTTTAATGATGCAGGAACCAAAACAATTTCTGAATTTTTAAGAGACTACTATGGTTTTCACCATGATATGTTAGGTGTAACTGCTCTACTTCTTATTGTATTCCCTCTTGTATCTGCCCTTCTATTTGCCTACTGCATTGGACACCTCAGCTTCTTGAGGAGGTAAAAACGTAAAGTAAATGTCACAATATGTCGATCATTTGTTAAGTGGGTTTTTGTATTCCCTATTGTTGTTTGCTCCAACCACGAAATAAACCCAAAATTTATGCTATATCCAACTTTCAGTTTCATGTCAAAGAAGGGAAAAAAAAATAAAAGGAAAAAATGCTACAATCCAAAACAATTAATGTTATACATACTAAAAGTTAGTTACCTTGTAAAAATAAATACTGGGATTTGTGAAGTCCAGTGATGAGTGACCTTGATTTTTATACTTGAAATGTTATTTGAGTTTGACGACAATTTATTAAATTTAATATTATATGTTATTACCTGTCAAGAAAAATATCAGTATGTTATTATACACAGCGATAAAGTTATGTAATTAATTAATACAGAGATATAATATTTTAATAACTTGTAAAAAGATATTAATTATTTAAGCACCGTTATATTATAATAATAATTATATCTAAAATAAATATTACGTTTTTAATAATTTTGATTAAAAAATTATAAACGATGATCGTGCTGTGCTATCATCATTGATCGAGAGAGTCATATTCATAAATCATATCATATCATATCAGAAAGAAAATCATAATTGAGAGAGAGAGAGTGAGTGAGCTGCAATGGCGAAAAAGGCATTACTGATCGGATGCAACTACCCGGGAACCAAGGCTGAGCTCAAAGGATGCATCAACGACGTTTGGCGGATGCACAAATGCCTCGTCGACCGTTACGGTTTCTCGGAAGATGACATCACCGTCCTCATCGACACCGATAACTCCTACACTCAGCCAACTGGCAAGAACATACGCTCCGCCCTCTCCCGCCTCGTCCGATCTGCCTCTCCCGGCGACGTCTTGTTTGTCCACTACAGCGGCCACGGCACCCGCCTCCCCGCCGAGACCGGCGAGGACGATGACACTGGCTATGATGAGTGCATTGTTCCTTGCGATATGAACCTCATCACTGGTCAACTCTTAACTCTTTATCTCTTTTCATTTTTTTTATGGCTCGTGTTTTTCTTTGTTTGATCGAATTATTCGTTCACGTAAAAGTTGCTTTACTCTTTTTTGCTTTTGATCTTTTAGAGATAGCGCATAAATAGATCAGATCCTGATAGGTTAAAGGTTTCTTTATGAGTTTCTGACTTTCTGGATATGCTTGATTTTATATTAAGCGGAAGATACCTAAGAATTTTTTGGATGCTTTAATTTGATAGTTTATAACTAGAGTAACATTTTTGTGCTTTTCTGAGAGTGATGTCAAATTATGGTCGCTCTTGATGGTGTTTTGTATGCTTTATTTGTTCTTACAGTGATTCTGATTCTGATGCTATTCCCAGCTGATAGTTATAGTTCTTAGCTCGAAAAAGGAATTTGCATTTCATATGATTTATTTGATTTGCTTTTCTTTTTCCTTTTGACTTGCTGAATTTAAAAGCATAAGTAGATGAGTTGGGATACTCTAAAGTGAGAAAACTTGTAAAGCGATAGAGCGAAGAGATTAATTTGTCTCCAATTATTTAATAAGATCTAAATACAATGCAGCTTATTGATCTAATTGTAATTTGTTTAACTCTCACTTTACAAGATTCCTTCCTTTAGTGATGAGCTGCTTGCTTTTGTGTTTGTCAGATGATGATTTCAAGGAATTTGTAGACCATATCCCAAGAGGTTGTAGGCTCACAATTATCTCAGATTCTTGTCACAGTGGTGGCCTCGTTGAAGAAGCTAAGGAGCAGATAGGGCATAGCACAAAGGGGGAAGGTTCTGACTCTGGCTCTGGCTCTGGCTCTGGATCAGGTTTTGGATTATCAAGCTTCTTGCGCCACAAGGCGGAAGATGCTATGGAATCTCGTGGGATTCATATCCCCTCAGCATTGAAGCACCATGGTGGACACAGGGATGACGATGAAGCTGAAGACAGGGATTTTGAACTTCCACATGGTGTAAAGAACAGGTCTCTGCCACTTTCAACTCTCATTGAGATACTTCAGCAAAAAACTGGTAAACAAGATATAGATGTTGGGAAGCTGAGACCTACACTCTTTGATGTTTTTGGGGAAGATGCTAGCCCTAAAATAAAGAAGTTCATGAATGTTATCTTTAACAAACTCCAGCAAGGAGGTGGTCAAGGTGGAGAACAGGGTGGATTCTTGGGAATGGTGGGTAGTCTTGCCCAAGAGTTTCTCAAGCAAAAGCTGGATGAGAATGATGAGGGATATGCAAAACCTGCCATGGAGACACCTGTTGGAAACAAGCAAGAAGCATACGCCGGATCAACTAAGCGCGGATTTCCTGATGGTGGGATCCTGATGAGTGGCTGTCAGACTGACCAGACTTCGGCCGATGCAAGCCCTGGTGGACAAGCTGCCAGGGCTTATGGAGCTTTTAGCAATGCAATACAGGCTATAATCGAGGAAACTGATGGTAGAGTTACAAACCAAGAGCTTGTTATGAAGGCTAGACAGAAGCTCAAGAAAGAGGGGTTCACTCAACAACCTGGACTCTATTGCAGCGACCACCATGTTGATGCTCCCTTTGTTTGTTGACCCATTCCCATCTTATTCTGGCATGGAATAATGTTGTGTGTTGTGTGCTTGGAATGCTTATGAGTTACTTTTGTTGAACTATAGATGCTGTACAATATGAATATGTACTTCAACTATAATGTCAATTATCATTTTATATCCCAGAAAAAAAGAAAAGAGAAAAGAAAACATGTGACTTATTTTTTGTTTATGAGGAAGTTTGTTGCTGGGAACTTTCTAATCAAATAAAAGCATATATATAATATCGTATGGACAAAAATCAGTGCTTTCATTTCTTTGCAAATGCACCCTTTCTTAGGGAATAAGTCTTATTTTCAACTTGTACATTTTGGATCATCTTTTTCACTATATATATTTAACAACCTTATCCTTGAAAGTAAAAAGGAGGTACACAAAATTTCAAAGAACAAAATAAACAGCTTATAATAGAGGTATCACCCATTGAGGTAACCATGCATTTCTATACTTCTATACAAGAAAATTTGTAGCCACACCATACTGCAGGAGAAGCAAGCTCTCTGTTGTTATGTCATATGTGTCTATCTCTTTTGGAAATTCATTTTGCCTACGCAATAGGCAAAGAGAGAGGCATAAATAATTGGGAAAGCAATGAGCACTACTGCTGCAAGGCTTAATCTGTCATGCCTGAAGCCATAGTAATCTTTTAGGAATGAACCAACTTGTTCTTTCTTCCCAAATATGGTTATCTCCTTGTGAATGTTCCCATATTGTGATGTTAGGAGTCCATTCAGGGACCATGCTGTTGGGCAAATCCAGTAGCACCAAACCCACCATTTAGGAATTTTCTGCATATCAAAGAGACATGGTTACTATCTCAGGCTTTAGTATATAGTCCTAACTAGTATTGATTATGCTCAGTCATATATTCTCATCAAATATGCAATGATCATGGCTAAACACTTATAAAATAATGGAAATAACATATGGTTTCAGTGTAGAAAGTAAAATAGCATTGAAGTATTGGTCTATGCAGCATTATTATTCTCCACATGTCAATTCTAGATCCAAATTTTGCCAAGCAACCAAACTTCAGGCCCTTATAAATATAGGAAAAAGATTATACTGTGACAAGAAATTTTGGGAAATCAAAATGACTTACAGGTCCTGGCATGAGGAATCCAGAGAAGAGATTGAATATGGTGTAGACTGCAGTTGACAATACAGAAGCTATATCCAGATTTGTGCTCAATGACATTATCAGCATCCCAAGATATACAAAGTACAAAAATGTACAAAATGTGGTGTAGAAGTACCAAAAGAATTTTGTAACTGACCACTCAAAACCTATCATTGGATATGTGATTCCCACATATAAAATTGCTTGCACTAAGATATAAGGTATTTCAATGGCCACCTACAACAAAGAAGAATATTCAACTCAGTTCATAACATCACTGGTGGACCTATTAAATAGATGACACATAAATTTGATTGAAGTAACTGCAAACCTGTGCAAATGAATAAGCTGTGGAAGAATACATTCCAGCAAATTTTTCTCTGTACAAGACTGAACGCTCGGTTGCCACATATGGCAGAATTGTTGAACAATAATTTATGCCCAAGAATATTACAGCAATATACATTGATCCAAATACATTGAACAAATCTTGCTGATTGTTTCTGTAACAATAGAAGAAGCATATGTGATTAGTTTCATCATTGGAATTGAATTTTAACACTATGTTAGTTTCAAGTATTGATAAATGAACTTACATTTCTTG